>JAVGWX010000022.1:40216924-40224424 GCA_036924085.1 Ariolimax columbianus
CATGATGCAGATTTTTCTATAGCGTTCACTCCGAATCTTTTCCAGTAAACAGGTATCCAGCAAGGCAGCGTCTAGTGTAAATCCCAGGCAAATCCGTGGTCTTGCGACATCCATAATGAACCAAAACAAGAGAGCAATGTAAACCCGCAGCCGGTTACGGCGCAATCTTTGCTGCACTTTTGTGTACACTGTGATAGTTGAGAAGGCGAAACGCGGAATATGACGTCACAATTTCTATTTCTTTATTCTGAATTTGTAAATATTTTTAAAATCGTACAATCATTTCTTTGTTTGCCTATTTACTTCCTTTTTTAAGCTTACAACCGAGCAATGATAAAAATGAGTTTGTCTGCCGAGTTTGGTAAAGTTAGGAGGTTCTGAGTATGTGCTGAGCCATGGCCTACTTTAGATCTAGAGTTTGTTGTGTCTGGGAGGTTCTGAGTATGTGCTGAGCCATGGCCTACTTTAGATCTAGAGTTTGTTGTGGCTGGGAGGTTCTGAGCATGTGCTGAGCCATGGCCTACTTTAGATCTAGAGTTTGTTGTGGCTGGGAGGTTCTGAGCATGTGCTGAGCCATGGCCTACTTTAGATCTAGAGTTTGTTGTGGCTGGGAGGTTCTGAGTATGTGCTGAGCCATGGCCTACTTTAGATCTAGAGTTTGCTGTGGCTGGGAGGTTCTGAGCATGTGCTGAGCCATGGCCTACTTTAGATCTTGAGTTTGTTGTGGCTGGGAGGTTCTGAGCCTCTGCTGAGCCATGGCCTACTTTAGATCTAGAGTTTGCTGTGGCTGGGAGGTTCTGAGCATGTGCTGCGCCATGGCCTACTTTAGATCTAGAGTTTGTTGAAGTTGGTAGGTTCTGATCATGTGCTGAGCCTTGGCCTACTTTAGATCTAGAGTTTGTTCTGGCTGGGAGGTTCTGCTCATGTGCTGAGCCATGGCCTACTTTAGATCTAGAGTTTGGTGAAATTGGGAGGTTTTGCTCATGTGCTGAGCCATGGCCTACTTTAGATCTAGAGTTTGTTGTGGCTGGGAGGTTCTGAGCATGTGCTGAGCCATGGCCTACTTTAGATCTAGAGTTTCCTGTGGCTGAGCATGTGCTGAGCCATGAACTACTTTAGATCTAGAGTTTGTTGTGGCTGGGAGGTTCTGAGTATGTGCTGAGCCTTGGCCTACTTTAGATCTAGAGTTTGCTGTGGCTGGGAGGTTCTGATCAAGTGCTGAGCCATGGCCTACTTTAGATCTAGAGTTTGCTGTGGCTGGGAGGTTCTGAGTATGTGCTGCGCCATGGCCTACTTTAGATCTAGAATTTGTTGAAGTTGGTAGGTTCTGCTCATGTGCTGAGCCATGGCCTACTTTAGATCTAGAGTCTCCTGTGGCTGAGCATGTGCTGAGCCATGGCCTACTTTAGACCTATATTTTCCTATGGCTGAGCATGTGTTGAGCCATGGCCTACTTTAGACCTATAGTTTCAGTTTCCTGTGGCTGAGCATGTGCAGGCGTTGTAGCGGTCAGTGGCCCAGAGCTGACTGAAAGCATCAGGACCAGCATCCCTGAGCTGCCAAGACTGTTCTTCGCTTCCACGCGGTGATCCTGGATAGCAGGCTGCAATAGGACAGACTGGCTAATGGGGAAGGGATCGAAGAGGGAAGGCTAACCCGGTACACAAAAATGCAAAGCTGAAGTCGGATTTGTCCGACTGAAAGGTGCAAATATCGCCGTCAAGCTGTAAACTACGACATTACGCATTCCTTTCTCTGAACTACGTCCTGCTACTTGGAATGTCTTTTCAGGGAATGGTAACGGGAGTTTGAGAAGTAGAAGAAAGAAGAAGAAGAAGAAGAAGAAGAAGAAGACGAAGAAGAAGAAGAAGGAAGAAGATGAAGAAAAAGAAGAAGATAAAGAAGAGGAAGAAGAAGAAGGTGCAGGACTCTAGATGAATACATATATGAACAACCTACTGTTACTATGCAGGCGTCCTCTACGAACAGCAAGATTTGCTACGCCACTGGTTATTTGTGTCAGAAACCTGAGACCAGCTTATCAATAATTACCACCATTGTGGTACCACAAATTTGACGACAAAACACCGAAATAAATAAAACAAAACACGAAAATGTGAATGTTTGTGCTGAAACATATCGTCTGGTCACCCGTCTCTAGATGACCCATCGAAATGTCATATCTTTTAGCACTTAAGGGAACGAGCTATTTGATAAAATCGTATGAATAACAACGATACACACAGCCATGCCGAACGTGACAGTATCTACACCAGTGCATCCCAAACGTTTTGGCGCCCTTAGTTCGCGCTGGGCGAAATGAAGTTTGATGTGGCGGGAAGATTACAACCAGTCATGGAGTTTAATATTTGAAAGAAAATTCATGTTAAAATGTAATATTAAGATAACGTCTTTCTTTGTTTTGTTACGTGTTTTACATCCTCTTCGTTCGTTCTCAAACTCCCGCTAACAAGCTCTGAAAAGGTTTAAAAGTAAGCAGGATGTAGTCCGGAGAACGGAATGCGTTGTGTCGTAGGTTACAGCTTGACTGCGATACTTACACCTTTCGGTCCGATACATCCGACTTTAGCAGCTATTTTTGGGATAGTCTTTCCCTTTTCGACCCCTTCACCTTAGCATGCTCGATCCCTTCACCTTAGCCTGCTCGATCCCTTCACCTTAGCCTGCTCGATCCCTTCACCTTAGCCAGTCTGCTCGACCCCTTCACCTTAGTTTGCTTGATCCCTTCACCTTAGCCTGCTCGATCCCTTCACCTAGTTTGCTCGATCCCTTCACCTTAGCCTGCTCGATCCCTTCACCTTAGCCTGCTCGATCCCTTCACCTTAGTCTGCTCGACCCCTTCACCTTAGCCAGTCTGATCGATCCCTTCACCTCAGCCAGTCTGCTCGATTCCTTCACCTTAGCTAGTCTGCTCGATCCCTTCACCTCAGCCAGTCTGCTCGACCCCTTCACATTAGCCAGTCTGCTCGACCCCTTCCCCTTAGCCAGTCTGCTCGATCCCTTCACCTTAGCCAGTCTGCTCGATCCCTTCACTTTAGCCAGTCTGCTCGATCCCTTCACCTTAGCCAGTCTGCTAGATCCCTTCACCTTAGCCAGTCTGCTCGACCCCTTCACCTTAGCCAGCCTGCTCGACCCCTTCACCTTAGCCAGTCTGCTCGACCCCTTCACCTTAGCCAGTCTGCTCGACCCCTTCACCTTAGCCAGTCTGCTCGACCCCTTCACCTTAGTCAGTCTGCTCGATCCCTTCACCTTAGCCAGTCTGCTCGACCCCTTTACCTTAGCCAGTCTGCTCGACCCCTTCACCTTAGCCAGTCTGCTCGATCCCTTTACCTTAGCCAGTCTGCTCGATCCCTTCACCTTAGCCAGTCTGCTCTACCCCTTCACCTTAGCCATTCCGCTCGATCCCTTCACCTTAGCCAGTCTGCTCGATCCCTTCACCTTAGCCAGTCTGCTCGACCCCTTCACCTTAGCCAGTCTGCTCGAGTCCTTCACCTTAGCCAGTCTGCTCGATCCCTTCACCTTAGCCAGTCTGCTCGACCCCTTCACCTTAGCCTGCTCGATCCCTTCACCTTAGCCAGTCTGCTCGATCCCTTCACCTTAGCCTGCTCGACCCCTTCACCTTAGCCAGTCTGCTCGACTCCTTTACCTTAGTTTGCTTGATCCCTTCACCTTAGCCTGCTCGATCCCTTCACCTTAGCCTGCTCGATCCCTTCACCTTAGCCTGCTCGATCCCTTCACCTTAGCCTGCTCGATCCCTTCACCTTAGTCTGCTCGACCCCTTCACCTTAGCCAGTCTGATCGATCCCTTCACCTCAGCCAGTCTGCTCGATCCCTTCACCTTAGCTAGTCTGCTCGATCCCTTCACCTCAGCCAGTCTGCTCGACCCCTTCACATTAGCCAGTCTGCTCGACCCCTTCCCCTTAGCCAGTCTGCTCGATCCCTTCACCTTAGCCAGTCTGCTCGATCCCTTTACCTTAGCCAGTCTGCTCGACCCCTTCACCTTAGCCAGTCTGCTCGATCCCTTCACCTTAGCCAGTCTGCTCGACCCCTTCACCTTAGCCAGTCTGCTCGACCCCTTCACCTTAGCCAGTCTGCTCGACCCCTTCACCTTAGCCAGTCTGCTCGACCCCTTCACCTTAGCCACTCTGCTCGACCCCTTCACCTTAGCCAGTCTGCTCGACCCCTTCACCTTAGCCAGTCTGCTCGATCCCTTCACCTTAGCCAGTCTGCTCGACCTCTTCACCTTAGCCAGTCTGCTCGACCCCTTCACCTTAGCCAGTATGCTCTATCCTTTTACCTTAGCCAGTCTGCTCGATCCCTTCACCTTAGCCTGCTCTGCTCGACCCCTTCACCTTAGCCATTCTGCTCGATCCCTTCACCTTAGCCAGTCTGCTCGATCCCTTCACCTTAGCCAGTCTGCTCGACCCCTTCACCTTATCCAGTCTGCTCGACCCCTTCACCTTAGCCAGTCTGCTCGATCCCTTCACCTTAGCCAGTCTGCTCGACCCCTTCACCTTAGCCTGCTCGATCCCTTCACCTTAGCCAGTCTGCTCGATCCCTTCACCTTAGCCTGCTCGACCCCTTCACCTTAGCCAGTCTGCTCGACCCCTTCACCTTAGCCAGTCTGCTCGACCCCTTCACCTTAGCCTGCTCGATCCCTTCACCTTAGCCAGTCTGCTCGACGCCTCCAATTGGTCATTTTGGTATCACATCAGAAATAATAAGCGAGAAGCAGACAAACGACCCAAAGCACCCTGTGTGAACACCAGGTTCAGTGGACAAGACTACAATCTAGGCACCGGTATTAACACTCAGCACAGCCCCTACAGGCTAGTCTCAGAAAACTGCGCATAGAAAAATGGAATGAACTGTCGCAGATCCCCCGGATCGAGCTGCTCCTGGAGCAACCTGCGCCTGGCCACCATCTGCATTACGCAGCATGGGAGCCACTAAACAGACTCCGAACTGGTGTAACACGAGGCAGGAAACTTAAAGAGATGGGGTTACAGGGATGATGAGACATGCAACTGTGAAGCAATACAAGAAACAGGCTACCAGGTGATCTGTCCAAACTTTCAAATGGGGTTCACTTGTCAACTTGAATGTGCCACCAAAAAAAAAACAGTGGTCTATCTAAGATTATTAAGCTTGTCTGTATATGCAACTTGTGATGACCATTCGTTGAACACTCAGACGACGTGAGATTGAATATATCTACTGAAAGCAGTAGTCTAGGGCTATTGAGCATTAAGATATTTTAGTGTGACTGAAATTTAGACACAACCATAATGGACTAGAACACGGCCCGGGAGAGATGCCCCTACGGCCTCTTTAAGTTTTGGGAAAGGCACAACACAACGATAAATGGCATCCTCTTCCGCTGTCTTGCGGGATACCTGTTTTGGGGGAAAGGCTTCAGGAGTAAACTATGAGTAAACATCTTCACCCTGTGCTATAATATCTTGCCACTGGCCAAAGGAAGCTCAGGACCAGAGAGTGAGGTTGACAAAAGGCGCAGTTCCTTTAAAATCACCGCGCAAGTCCCCCATTTCAGCGGACACAGCAAGAGAAAAGGCTGTCCATACGGCTGAACAAAGAGATGGTCTTCATCACTTGTGATGGACGAACAAAGAGGATATCATCACACGGGATGGACGAACAAAGAGGACATCAATACACGGGATGGACGAACAAAGAGGACTAATCATATGGGATGGACGAACAAAGAGGACTCATCACACGGGATGGACGAACAAAGAGGACATCAATACACGGGATGGACGAACAAAGAGGACTAATCATATGGGATGGACGAACAAAGAGGACTCATCACACGGGATGGACGAACAAAGAGGACTCATCACACGGGATAGACGAACAAAGACTACTCATCACATAGGATGGACGAACAGAGAGAGTGGTCTTCATCACACGGGATGGACGAACATTGTCATATCTTTAAGAAAATGATCCTTTGACCTTTTTTTCGGTCCAGCTGACACTTCGCATCCTGGCATAGGACCACATCTCAAAAACGTCTAAGGTCATTCCCCCCCCTCTTTATTTAGAGCCCACGTTTGGGGGCCACACGTTGCTACGTGCCAGATGTGTGCTGAGTATTCCTTTGCGCATCACAATATCGAAGTTACTTGATGTTCGAAATTTGTGTTTCTCACAGAATGTCTGTTTTTATCTACGTCCGCAATACGATCGAAGAGGTGACAAGCATCAACAACAGCTGATCATACAGGATACATCACTCGTAGCCAGCCAAGGATTTATTGGGCCAGAACAAGCGTCCGTTATCTGATACCATCATCACATTTCCAGGTAGTGACGCGTATACGATACTGGACACAAGGTGAACAAGATAGGACGAGTCGACCTTCATAAACCACCTGATTCGTGTTTGGTTTCAATTGTCTAGTGATGGCGTTCTTTATATGTAATGTGGCGTGGGTCTGTGTCGGTCTATTGAAACGTGGGCCTCTGTGTCGGTCTAGTGATGGCTTTCTTTATATGGAATGTGGCATGGGTCTGTGTCGGTCTAGTGATGGCTTTTTTTTATATGTAATGTGACATGGGTCTCTGTGTCGGTCTAGTGATGGCGTTCTTTATATGTAATGTGGCATGGATCTGTGTGTCGGTATAGTGATGGCGTTTTAATATGTAATGGGGCATGGGCCTGTATCGGTCTAGTAAAACATGTGAGTCTCTGTGTCGGTCTATTGAAACATGTGGGCCTCTGTGTCGGTCTAGTGATGGCTTTCTTTATATGTAATGTGGCATGGGTCTGTGTGTCGGTCTAGTTATGGCGTTCTTTATATGTAATGTGGCATGGGTCTGTATCGGTCTACTGATAGCGTTCTTTATATGTAATGTGGCGTGGGTCTGTGTGTCGGTCTAGTGAAAGATGTGGGTCTCTGTGTCGGTCTAGTGATAGCGTTCTTTATATGTAATGTGGCATGGGTCTATGTGGGTCTAGAGATGGCGTTCTTTATATGTAATGTGGCATGGGTCTCTGTATCGGTCTAGTGAAACATGTGGGTCTCTATGTCGGTCTATTGAAACATGTGGGCCTCTGTGTCGGTCTAGTGATGGCTTTCTTTATATGTAATGTGGCATGGGTCTGAGTGTCGGTCTAGTGATGGTGTTCTTTATATGTAATGTGGCATGGGTCTGTGTCGGTCTACTGAAACCTGTGGGTCTCTGTGTCGGTCTAGTGAAACATGTGGGTATCTGTGTCGGTCTAGTGATAGCGTTCTTTATATATAATGTGGCATGGGTCTATGTGGGTCTAGTGATGGCGTTCTTTATATGTAATGTGGCATGGGTCTCTGTGTCGGTCAATTGAAACATGTGGGCTTCTGTGTCAGTCTAGTGATGGCTTTCTTTATATATAATGTGGCATGGGTCTGTATCGGTCTAGTGAAACATGTGGGTCTCTATGTCGATTTATTGAAACATGTCGGCCTCTGT
>JAVGWX010000022.1:40229424-40374424 GCA_036924085.1 Ariolimax columbianus
ACTGAAACGACCAAGAATGAAGTTCAAAAGTCGTGGGAAATCATCAAATGTCTGGTATTTATAAACATAACTCCGCACTTTTATTAAACAACGTGCTGCTGTAGGCCATCACGGGCCACATATCTGGACAACAGTTCATTAAGTGTTTCCGTGGAGACTTTCCGTTTTGTCTACGTTTTTCCTTCCTGGTAAATCTCGTATAGAAACATGCACATATTTTGTCGTTTTGCCAACACACAAAAATAAAGAAGTCAATTTGAATATTACAATCACTAACAACTAAATTGGCTGGTTAGTAGTTTTCTTTTATACCAACTCTCTGCTACCAGCGTCAGACATGGACTCTCACCAAGACGTCTGAAGGAAAATAATCATGGTATTCGAAATAGCTTGGCTTCGTTCGTTCTCAATCTCCCTCTACCAAGCCCTGGACGTTCTCAATCTCCCTCTACCAAGCCCTGGACGTTCTCAATCTCCCTCTACCAAGCCCTGGACGTTCTCAATCTCCCGCTACCAAGCCCTGGACGTTCTCAATCTCCCTATATTAAGCCCTGGACGTTCTCAATCTCCCTCTACCAAGCCCTGAAAGTTCTCAATCTCCCGCTACCAAGCCATGAACGTTCTCAATCTCCCTTTATCAAGCCCTGAACGTTCTCAATCTCCCTTTATCAAGCCCTGGACGTTCTCTCACTCCCACTATCAAGCCGTGAACGTTCTCAATCCACCGCTACCAAGCCCTGAACGTTCTCAATCTCCCGCTATCAAGCCCTGAACGTTCTCAATCTCCCGCTACCAAGCCCTGAACATTCTCAATCTCCCTCTATCAAGCCCTGGACGTTTTCTCACTTCTACTATCAATCCCTGAACGTTCTCAATCCCCCGCTACCAAGCCCTGAACGTTCTCAATCTCCCGCTATCAAGCCCTGAACGTTCTCAATCTCCCGCTACCAAGCCCTGAACATTCTCAATCTCCCTCTATCAAGCCCTGGACGTTCTCTCACTTCTACTATCAATCCCTGAACGTTCTCAATCCCCCGCTACCAAGCCCTGAACGTTCTCAATCTCCCGCTATCAAGCCCTGAACGTTCTCAATCTCCCGCTACCAAGCCCTGAACATTCTCAATCTCCCTCTATCAAGCCCTGGACGTTCTCTCACTCCTACTATCAATCCCTGAACGTTCTCAATCTCCTGCTACCAAGCCCTGAACGTTCTCTCAGTCCCGCTATCAAGCCCTGGACGTTCTCTCACTCCCGCTATCAAGCACTGAACGTTCTCAATCTCCTGCTATTAAGCCCTGGACGTTCTCTAACTCCCGCTACCAAGCCCTGAACGTTCTCAATCTCCCGCTACCAAGCCCTGAACGTTCTCAATCTCCCTCTATCAAGCCCTGGACGTTCTCTCATTCCTACTATCAATCCCTGAACGTTCTCAATCTCCCGCTACTAAGCCCTGGACGTTCTCTCACTCCCGCTATCAAGCCCTGGACGTTCTCAATCTCCCGCTACCAAGCCCTGGACGTTCTCAATCGCCCGCTACCAAGCCCTGGACGTTCTCAATCTTCCGCTATCTCCTGTCTTTATTCTGTTTCTGCCTTCTCCGCCATTGTCTATGATAGATCTGACGGCAGATCGTCTCGAGGCAGTCGAGGATGGCGTCAAATAGACCAGCTCAGAGCTCTAAGCTTTTCGGTCAATAGCGCGATATTGTCAGCACTAAGGGCAAGAGATGAGTGGCGGGACAGAGGGTCGCAGACAGCCTTCAATAAAATCGCTTTCAGTCATTACCATCAGCATACCATCAGCATACCATCAGCAGACCATTGGGTCTCGACCGCCTTGTCGTGACGACAGACATCCTTCATGTACCCGAGCCTGCACAACCGTCTGAAGGTTGTTGAATGCAGTCTTTTGGATGAAGATGAGGGTCGCATTGGGACAGTCCGGACAGGCAGAACCTTTCATCTTCCGTCAGGATCAACCAGTCTCAGCAGCAGTGGTAGTGAGTAATAGAAGTAGTGAGTAACAGTAGTAGTGAGTAGTAGTAGTAGTAGTGAGTAATAGTAGTAGTAGTAGTATTAGTAGTGAGTAATAGTAGTAGTAGTAGTAGTAGTAGTAGTAGTAAGTAACAGTAGTAGTAGTAGTAGTGAGTAATAGTAGTAGTAGTAGTGAGTAACAGTAGTAGTAGTAGTAATGAGTAATAGTAGTAGTAGTAGTAGTGAGTAATAGTAGTAGTAGTAGTAGTAGTAGTAGTAGTGAGTAATAGTAGTAGTAGTAGTAGTAGTAATGAGTAACAGTAGTAGTAGTAGTGGTGACTAATAGTAGTAGTAGTAGTGAGCAAAAGTATTAGTAGTTGTAGTAGTAGTAGTGGTAGTAGTAATAGTGGTAGTAGTGCGTTGTAGTAGTAGCAGTAGTAGTAGTAGTAGTAGAAGTAGTGAGTAGTAGTGAGTAGTAGTAGTAATAAATGTAGTAGTAGTAGAAGTAGCAGCAGCAGTAGTAGTAGTAGTAGTAGTAGTAGTAGTAGTAGTAGTAGTAGTAGTTGAGTAGTAGCAGTAGTAGTGATAGTAATTTACTAGACCTACATATCAAAAGTAGTAGTAGTACTAGTAGCAGTAGTAGTGATAGTTGTAGTAGTAGTAGTAGCAGTAGTAGTGATAGTAAGTTACTAGACCTACATATCAAAAGTAGTAGTAGTAGTAGTAGCAGTAGTAGTGATAGTTGTAGCAGTAGTAGTAGCAGTAGTAGTGATAGTAAGTTACTAGACCTACATATCAAAAGTAGTAGTAGTAGTAGTAGCAGTAGTAGTGATAGTTGTTGTAATAG
The DNA here is from genome assembly GCA_036924085.1 of Ariolimax columbianus. NCBI lineage: Eukaryota > Metazoa > Mollusca > Gastropoda > Stylommatophora > Arionidae > Ariolimax > Ariolimax columbianus. The sequence continues at coordinate 40,232,245 of JAVGWX010000022.1, forward strand.
TAGTAGTAGTAGTAGTAGCAGTAGTAGTGATAGTTGTAGTAGTAGTAGTAGTAGTAGTAGTAGTAGTGATAGTACGTTACTAGACCTACATATCAAAAGTAGTAGTAGAAGTAGTAGTGATAGTAAGTTACTGGACCTACATATCAAAAGTAGTAGTAGTAGTAGTAGTAGTAGTGATAGTACGTTACTAGACCTACATATCAAAAGTAGTAGTAGTAGTAGTAGTAGTGATAGTACGTTACTAGACCTACATATCAAAAGTAGTAGTAGTAGTGATAGTACGTTACTAGACCTACATATCAAAAGTAGTAGTAGAAGTAGTAGTGATAGTAAGTTACTGGACCTACATATCAAAAGTAGTAGTAGTAGTAGTAGTAGTAGTGATAGTACGTTACTAGACCTACATATCAAAAGTAGTAGTAGTAGTAGTAGTAGTGATAGTACGTTACTAGACCTACATATCAAAAGTAGTAGTAGTAGTGATAGTACGTTACTAGACCTACATATCAAAAGTAGTAGTAGAAGTAGTAGTGATAGTAAGTTACTAGATCTACATATCAAAAGTAGTAGTAGTAGTAGTAGTAGTAGTGATAGTACGTTACTAGACCTACATATCAAAAGTAGTAGTAGTAGTAGTAGTAGTGATAGTACGTTACTAGACCTACATATCAAAAGTAGTAGTAGTAGTAGTAGTAGTAGTAGTAGTAGTAGTAGTAGTAGTGATAGTACGTTACTAGACCTGCATATCAAAAGTAGTAGTAGTAGTAGTAGTGATAGTAAGTTACTAGACCTACTTATCAAAAGCCCCAAACACAATTTGCCGGGACTCTTCCGCCTGTGGCACTGGCTGATCGTGACGTCAGTACTCTGGCGCACTCCAACGTCTGCATCTCCCAGTACTTAACGCTGGGCTGGCTATTAATGATCGCATCATAAGTGTGTTTATACTGCTGCTGCTGTTGTTGTTATGGTTCCATCGACACTTATCGACTTTCAATCAAATGTCGCGTGTTTGTTAGTTGCTGTTTAGTTCCATACAAAGTCTACCAGTTATCTGGCCTTCGTGGAAGAAGCATTTTCTTCACATCGTTGAGTATCGAGCACTCGCAGGGAATGTGATTGGTTGTAAAGTATGATTGTTTACATAACTGGCAGCATTCCATGGTGTGTTGTGCTTGGATTCTGTGTATGGGATTTGTGGAGTTCGTAGTTCAAAAATTGTGCTATGATTCATCCATATGCATTCATTGTGAAGGTTTTGAGATTACTATTGTTTTATATGATTATTTTTATTATTTAGTTAACGGCTTTCTATATGGCTGTGTATCACAATGATATAGATCACTTTCTCCATGTTTCACAACGATATAGGTCATCCTCTCCCATGTTCCACAATGATATAGGTCATCCTCTCCTATGTCCCACAATGATATAGGTCATCCTGTCCCATGTTCCACAATTCTATAGACCTCTCTCTCTCTCCCATGTTCCACATTGCTTAGACCTCTCTCCTATGTTCCACAATGCTTAGACCTCTCTCTCTCCCATGTTCCACAATGCTTTGACCTCACTCTCTCCCATGTTCCACAATGCTTAGACCTGTCTCTCTACCATGTTCCACAATGCTTAGACCTCTCTCACATTTTTCACAATACTTAGACCTCTCTCTCTCCCATGTTCCACAATGCTTAGACCCCTGTCTATCTCCCATGTTCTACAATGCTTAGACCTCTATCTCATGTTCCACAATGCTTAGATTACTCTCCCATGTTCCACAATAGTTAGACCTCTCTCTCTCCTATGTTCCACAATACTTAGACCTCTCTCTCTCCCATGTTCCACAATGCTTAGACCTCTCTCTCTCCCGTGTTTCACAATGCTTAGACTTCTCTCTCTCTCTCCCATGTTCCATAATGCTTAGACCTCTCTCTTTCTCCCATGTTCCACAATGCTTAGACCACTCTCCCATGTTCCCCAATACTTAGACCGCTCCCCCATGTTTCACAATGCTTAGACCTCTCTCTCTCTCCCATGTTCTACAATGCTTACACCTCTCTCTCTCTCCCATGTTTCACAATGCTTAGACCTCTCTCTCTCTCTCTATCTGGCGCCATCTTTAATGAACAAAAACAGAAGAGCAATGTGGACCCACAGCCAGTTATGGCGCCATCTTTACTGCATCTACTTGTTTGACTTCACTGCTTCTGTTGAAATATGTTGAAAGCATCGATAGTCTAATAGCCGACACTCGAGTTGGGGATGATGTGTTAGAGGCTTCACTGTACCATGCCTCAGCTTTTGGTGGTAAATACCACTCCACACTGCCTTTTCTTTCCTAACAATAAGGAAAGCATATATTTACAACTGGGTGAACTGGAGAGTGTCGATATCAGGGATGGATCCAGGTACGGGGCCAAGATACAGCAGGACATGAGCTGACAGCAGCCAGCGATTCATTGTCTGCCTGCGTCACGGCCAACAGGACCAGAGCAGACAGCAGCCAGCTTGCCTCACGACCAACAGGACCAGGGAAGACAGCAGCCAGCTTGCCTCACGACCAACAGGACCAGGGAAGACAGCAGTCAGCTTGCCTCACGACTAACAGGACCAGAGCAGGCAGCAGCCAGCTTGCCTCACGACCAACAGGACCAGGGAAGACAGCAGCCAGCTTTCCTCACGACCAACAGGACCAAAGCGGACATCATCCAGCTTTCCTCACGACCAACAGGACCAAAGCGGACATCAGCCAGCTTGCCTCACTGTCAACAGGACCAAAGTGGACATCAGCCAGCTTTCCTCACGACCAAAAGGACCAAAGCGGACATCAGCCAGCTTTCCTCACGACCAACAGGACTAAAGCGGACATCAGCCAGCTTTCCTCACGACCAACAGGACTAAAGCGGACATCAGCCAGCTTTCCTCACGACCAACAGGACTAAAGCGGACATCAGCCAGCTTTCCTCACGACCAACAGGACTAAAGCGGACATCAGCCAGCTTTCCTCACGACCAACAGGACCAAAGCGGACATCAGCCAGCTTGCCTCACGACCAACAGGACCAAAGCGGACATCAGCCAGCTTGCCTCACGACCAACAGGACCAAAGCGGACATCAGCCAGATTGCCTCACGGCCAACAGGACCAGAGCAGACATCAGCTAGTGACTCATTGTCTGCTTGCCTCGCGGTCAGCAAACCATGGCTGGCCAAGACCGTATCCAGCCTCTACATGGCGGCCCTGGAAACAGGTTGCACTAGTCACTAGTATAGTCTGGCCAAGATATAGGGGTCGTAATGGTAAGGCAAACCCGGTGCTAAAAAGTACAACACAACATCACGACGCTGAAGAAGAAGGAGAATAAAAATAATAATAATAATAATAAAAAGAAGAAGAAGAAGAACAAGAGATGGTGAGGGAGTTTGCATTTCTCAATTATCCCAGGAGCTAAGCCAACGGAAGTGAAAGCTTCCAGAAGGGTCACCACAGCTGGATAGGTCATAGAGCAGAAAGCAAACACAGACAACTCACTTAGAGTGTGCTACACATTAGCCGAAAACGTTGCACCAGAACAGAACCAACTAAACACAGACAATTCACCTAGAGTATGCTACACGATGGCCGAAAACGTTGCACCAGAACAGAAGCAAACTAAACACAGACAATTCACTTAGAGTATGCTACACGATGGCCGAAAACGTTGCACCAGAACAGAAGCAAACTAAACACAGACAATTCACCTAGAGTATGCTGCACGATGGCCGAAAACGTTGCACCAGAACAGAAGCAAACTAAACACAGACAATTCACTTAGAGTATGCTACACGATGGCCGAAAACGTTGCACCAGAACAGAAGCAAACTAAACACAGACAATTCACTTAGAGTATGCTGCACGATGGCCGAAAACGTTGCACCAGAACAGAAGCAAACTAAACACAGACAATTCACTAAGAGTATGCTACACGATGGCCGAAAACGTTGCACCAGAACAGAAGCAAACTAAACACAGACAATTCACTTAGAGTATGCTACACGATGGCCGAAAACGTTGCACCAGAACAGAAGCAAACTAAACACAGACAATTCACTTAGAGTATGCTACACGATGGCCGAAAACGTTGCACCAGAACAGAAGCAAACTAAACACAGACAATTCACTTAGAGTATGCTACACGATGGCCGAAAACGTTGCACCAGAACAGAAGCAAACTAAACACAGACAATTCACTAAGAGTATGCTGCACGATGGCCGAAAACGTTGCACCAGAACAGAAGAAAACTAAACACAGACAATTCACTAAGAGTATGCTGCACGATGGCCGAAAACGTTGCACCAGAACAGAAGAAAACGACCCTGGGAAAGGAAGGACATTCGCAAATGAGAAGAACGTTCAGGTAGTCAAATGTTGTTTAAACTCGTGCCAATGGTAGTATTGAGTATCAAGTTAGACCAAGGGCCATCAGTCCACCTCAATGGTAGACGTCCGAGTCGACACTTAAAGTTGTAATACCACCAGGACGTCTGTTTTCGATTCTATCTGTTGTCTGACATGCGCACCACATGTCCGGCCCATTTACATGCTCTTAACACGGCAGGATTTACGACATCATTGAAGGAAAATACATGCACTTAACACAGCAGCATTTACGACATCATTGAAAGAAAAATACATGCACTTAACACAGCAGGATTTACGAGGATGTCAATGTTCTTCGCCCCGTCTCCTCTTCTCTGCGTCTGTTTTCCGTAGGTTGCATACCTCGCATTATAAACCATGTCTGGAGTAACAATCATGTTCAATGTCTGTCTATTAAATGGTGACTGGATTCCTTCCGATTATTGCTCCCCAGTCTGTATTTACTTGGGGAAACTTGTGTAATATGCGAGGGGCTTGAGAAAAACAATGCCTTTGTATTGTAACTTATTATTACTTGCCACATCAACAGACGGTTTTGTCTTGATGATGTAACTTCCGCTGTATTTTGATTAAAGTGAGGAGAAACTGCGCTGGGCATCAACCTCACTCTCTGGTCCCGAGCTACCTTGAACCAGTGGCAAGAAATTAGTCAAGACGACTGGAGGCAACTCTTGATGCAGGCACTCTGGTCCCACATCAGAAGACTGCGGAGTCTTTAGACAACCAGTGTTACATTCCAGTCGTGTAGTTTCGTCACAAAGTGACCAGCGGACGATGGGGATGTTCGTGCTCCCACTAAGTCATCCCCGCGTTATAGGACTCTGGGCTTGTCATTGGCCAGCTCTTTCCTGATCAGAGGGCCAGTACTGATCAGGGACGACGGTTTTACTAGTTCCGCCCGGCTGCGTACCACTCCGTCTGCTTCCGCCCGGCTGCGTACCACTCCGTCTGCCTCTATCCGGCTGCGTACCACTCCTTCTGCCTCCATCCGGCTGCATACCACTCCGTCTGCCTCCATCCGGCTGCATACCACTCCGTCTGCCCCCATCCGGCTGCATACTACTCCGTCTGCCCCCATCCGGCTGTATACCACTCCGTCTGCCTCCATCCGGCTGCATACCACTCCGTCTGCCCCCATCCGGCTGTATACCACTCCGTCTGCCCCCATCCGTCTGCATACCACTCCGTCTGCCTCCATCCGGCTGCATACCACTCCGTCTGCCTCCATCCGGCTGCATACCACTCCGTCTGCCTCCATCCGGCTGCATACCACTCTGTCTGCCTCCATCCTATTTTGTTGACTTGGAAATTCGCTGCTCCTTGTGATGTGTCTTATTGAGGATGGTGTAACTTGTTGATATGGTTGCTAAGGGTGTCAATACTCTCGTCTGCTGCCAAATAAATGTTGCCAAGAGTTATCTGAAGTCCGCATGAGTTGCTTCGAACAACAACACCACCAACAACAACAACAATAACAATAAAAACAACAAAAACAACAATAACAACAACAATAACAACAACAACGCTTACATTGGGTGCTAGAGGTCTTTTTGAGTTTTTCTTGTGGCTTATAATTTCTACAGGACGAGTAGTCAGCCCCATGCCCAACCCTCCTTAGTTTGAGCTGACGTAGTCGCAACACTTGTGTCACAAAGTGTAGAAGTCTTTTGTAGTATTCTTGTGGGATTTAGTTTCTACGGAAAGGATAGGTAGCCGACATACAGTTCTTGTGGGTCATATGGGCACATACGCTCTTTTACCAGAACATGGGTCATATGCACACATATGCTCTTTGGCTAGAACATGATCCCCGTAGTGGTGAGTTTACGGAGGAACCTTGCATTGCATTGTAGCCAGGAGGACCCCTGCCCGTTTTCTCGCCATCTAAGTAGAGCCACTGTAACCCACGGCAATGTAAAATTGACTTTACATTAGACTTGAAGGCTTTTATTTTTGTGTTGGACTTTATTTTCATTTCCGGATGTTCCCAAATGCAATGAAAGCTCATCTCGACTTTTATATTGTTATTTTGGTATGTTTATCTGTGTCTCCTTGGCAACCGATACGCAAGTCCGGTCAGACACAAAATACTGGCCAGGACGTCGCGTCACGGTCAGGCACAATATACTGATTAGGACGTCGCGTCACGGTCAGGCACAATATACTGACCAGGACGTCGCGTCACGGTCAGGCACAATATACTGACCAGGACCACAATCTCTCTTCTATGTGTGGTTTCTTGGAAACAGAATGTTTTCAATGTAATCTGGCAGCCAATCACAGCAGAACCGCCCGGAGGACCGCCATTCACCTTCATCAACACGCTCGGGATGTGAGAAAAGGCACTGGTTAATGCGTCCTGATATCGCCCAATGGACTACGGTCTGGGGTGGAAAAATTACTAAAAAATTACTACTAAAATATGTGAATATTACCATATCTTGGAGGAGTATGTTTCTCAACACTGTCTGATTGTCGCTAGGTGCATTAATTATAAAAATCGTTTTCTTTTTTTTTTCTCTCAGTGTATTCTCAGTTCAAGTTTCTATAACTTCTCATCAAGTGTATGTATTGTATTTTGGCACTGATAACTGGTATGGGACAGAAGAAAGAAAACATCAGCAAAATCTAGATCATCAAGTCGTTTTGTTAAATTCCATTGAATAGCAATGTTATTGGCTGATGTTGTCTTCATAATCCGGTCAATAGCTAGCAGAAATATAAATGGCGAAAATAACATCCCTGTCGCACACCAGTCAATGGTTAGTGAGAAACTAAAAACGTTGACATTTTCTTGTTAAGAATCGACGTGACTGCACTTCAGACAGACGCATAGGTGTTCAATCTCTTCCAACAAATGGCGAAAGTAGGCATACTGGTGGTTCCTTTAGCTCGGTGGCTGTACACACTCCTGTTCTGTCTTCTCGTGTGCCTTTCCCCGTTGAATCTATGTCAAGAGTAAAATGCAGTTGTATAAAAAGAAAAATCACAGAATGGAAGGCAGGACAACGAGGGAGGGATCTAATCATACCACCTCTTCAAAAACGGAGACTTGAGACAATAAATCATACCACAAAATCGCCAAGGCAATGTATTCTATGTGACCACATTTACCATTGAAGACACCCCCAACTTAACGTCCTTTTTAGGGCGTAAAAAAGAGTAATCCTACACATTGTGGACATTCAACAACAACAGACATTGATGACAAGCTGGTGATATGAGAGCAGAGTGTCTTATATTTGATTCTCCTGTCCCCTATACAATTACAAGCTCATGCGATTACAGCTCTGTTTCATGCAATTGCAGCATTACTTGTCCTGTTCCCAGAAACCACTTTGTGTTTGACTTATCCCATCAACTGTGTCAGTGTCTCTGTTTCAACAAAACGTGCTCCTAGATACCCTTTGCCCAAGTCCACTTGTAATTACAGTTCGGCATGATCTATCCACTTCTGACAGATAGGGCAGGGCGGTTGTTGGTTGTGTGCCGACGTTTTAACCTATCTGACAGCCGGGGCGGAGTAATCCCGCCACAGTCTATTTATAGCACCGGAAATCCGGGTTTGTAGCAGACGACCAAGATGGTGAGGCGATGGTAACAACGAGTTTTAGCCGAGTTTCAAGAACATAACCATCAAGTCCTTGGTCAGGTAGAAAAACACAATGAACCTAAACTTTGTGGATTGTTATTGATTACTAACTACTACTACTTATTATCTACTACTACTAGTAATACTAATAGTAGTAATAGCGTGTAGCTCAGTAGATTTCACTTTCACTCAGTAGATCTCTAGCAGCATAGCATATTATTATATTACTAGGCTGAAGTATTCACGGTCACAGCACTCACACCATGTTGTTGCAATGCTAAAATATCGTATTCGTATTGCCAGCATGGACCAGAGACCTGTTATTGTTAACATGCCTAAATTTTAATAACGTGCTTTTATTGTGTAAGAAAGAATGATATTCGATTATTCTTAAAGTCTATTCCTCTGAGTTTACTACTTGAGTTTACACCAAAAAAAAACACATGTTTACAATTACACTACGAATACGTCACATAACACTCTGGCACACTAGATCTATTAGACATTAGTGACACGCAGTGTTAAGTGTAGTTTAAGAAATCTGACGTCAGTATATAAAGTAATAAACTTAGGATTGGTGACTAGAATTTTATAGGCCATATTTATTATGTATTCGAATGGCTAGTAGTGTTGACTTGTTGTTAGCAATGATTAATCATGCTCATAAACATTTTGGGTGATTACTTGATCAAAAGGAAAAGAAAATTGTTATCGCCCATTTCAGGGTGTACAAAAGAGTAAACTTACTCATCATTGTTGGCATTTAAATACAATAACAACATGTTTATCTAACACATTATTACTGTATAACCGTATATCGGTATAGGTATAGAGTTTGATCATCATGTAGCATGTCCTTTGTAAAATTTCGCTCTCATCACAGTCTGTCTGTGGAATTCTTTGCCAGCCGCTAGCCTTCTTGCCTACTCCTTGGTGGTGAGTTTCTTGGCATTGTATAATTCTAGTTTTCCTTGCTTTCCAAACAGTTCTGGCCGCTTACCATCTTTAGTCCCGGCTGAACCCAAAGCCAGATACCAGGCATTTTTCACTCATGTCCTATTGTCCGTTCTCAGTTTGTACCAATCGACCAGTAGCTGTGTGTGCAGAGTTGATCAGTCAATTGAAAATGTTTATGTTAACAAAAAATATTCTGTTGTCATTTGGTTTTAATACTCATCAACATTTTGTGTCACTCTCGCAAATTATTTGTTTTGAAGGTTTTAATATTCATCAACATTTTGTGTCACACTCGCAAGTTATTTGTTTTGAAGAGAAAAAAAAGGATAACTAAAACTAAAATATGCTATGTGGCAGAAACATGGACACTTACGGAGGAGATGGAGTCCAAACTCTGTGACCCAAGCCTCCCTTTAGAAATGCATAGTTGGCCTCATGCTTCATAGCCAGCGCGCAAGTCATAACTTGGACATACGTCAATTGTCACTTGTGGAAGATGCAGCTATTTATGCAGACAAAATGAAACAGCGCTGGGGGGGACCACTCACTGCGAAGGATGGACGACAATGTACCCCAGAGACAAGAAACGACCACCCATCCAGCAATAACATTCACTATGCTACAGATGGACGACTCATTATCCACTGGTCCACCGTGGCCCAAGACAGGCCGTTGGAAGAGAGGTTGGGACCCGCAACGGTGTAACTGCCGCTGAAGAACGGATCATCCAGTAATAACTATAACAAAAAAGGAGACAAGGTACATTAGACACATGCTCAGAACAGAGGAGGACCTAGAGAACCTTAGAAAGTTTGAGGCCAAGATAGACCAAAGACAGCAGAGAAAAAAGGATCTGAGATGACAAACTGTTTTTTTTGTGTGTTTTTTTTCTGTACCTCAGTAATGGTTCTCCTCTCAATGATGTGGTGACAGTGTGCCAGGCTGAACAATTCAGAGCAAGCAGCTTTCAGGAGGCAAAATCGATGGAGAAACTGTTCAAAGCAACGTTTTAGAGAGTCTTTGTATCCTATCTTCTGTCCCCTGATGAGCGCTTGCATGTCCTGAGTTCACTATACAACAGTTGCATAGGGAGGTGCTCATTGGTTATGTAAACGACATGCCCAGTCCGTCTGTTCTGGGCTCAACAGCAGCAAATAGATGCCAAAGAGTGTTACCTAGATGAGGACTACAGCCTGCGGAAACAGCTCCCGTAGACAATGTTGAGTTTCCTGTTTAGTGATAGGAAGTAATAGAGTTTTTACAACATGTTTCGAACAAACTGGGTTAGTATCTCACATTTACAAATTGAGCATGAAGAAGGGTTTGACCAATGATGATGCTTTTTGGGGAGAACTGGCCAATAATTGAGTCTTACATGGCGACAGCGATTCTTCTTCGTCGATCATTCTCAATCTCCTGTTACCAAGCCATGAAAACGGCTTTGCAAGTAGCAGGATGTAGTCCGGAGAACGGAATGTGTTGTGTCATAGTTCACAGAGTGGAGGTGTAGATGGGTCTTGGCAGCTCTGGTTTGCAGGCCCTGACACTAGCAGTCAGCTATGAGTCACTGACCGCTGCAGCTCATGCGTCGATCAGCGTCTTGATTGTGACGACAGCGATAAGAGTGGCATTTTGAAGATGGCAGTGAATGAGGCAGAAGAACTGGCTAAAGATGGAGAGTCTTACAGGGTGGTTGTGATGAGAACAAAGTTCTGAAGTTGACATGATACTTTTTTTTTTCTCCATGTCCTGGACACCACATCAGACATGTTTTCAATGTTCAGCCACGTGAATTGCCTTATTATTTCCCCTCAACATGTGTCATCCATGTTGCATGTTTCCAGAAGGTTTGGGCCGATCATCACGTGGTCTAGGTATTGTGTTGCTCCACAGTCACATGTCTCTTTATCCATCTCTATCTCTTTGAGTTCATCCTGTATCATGATACACCAGTTTGGAGTCTGCTTAGGGACTTCTATATTGTGTAAGGTGGGTGGTGTCCAGGTGCAGGTTCTTCCTGCAGCTCGATCTAGAGAACTTGCGTCAGTTCATTCCATTTTCAGTCAGCATTTTCAAGGACTGTTCTGAAGGGACTGTGTTGACTGAAAGAAACTCTGTCTAGATTTCAGTCTTGGACACTGCATCTGGTATCCAAAACACCATGATGATGTGGGTGAATATTTACAAACATACTTGCCTTTTACAATAGTTGTCTCTACAGACCTACTCAGCTTAAAGTGAGAAAACAAAATGAAAATGCAATAAATCGTGTTTGTGTGCGAGAAAGTTTTGCTTGTAATTGGGCTAATCTTGGTTTCATTTTTTCCAGATGGGAGATTAAAATAGCTTTTCCTGGTTGCTATTTGTCTGATGAGCACATCCCTTTTGTGGTGAACCAATCAGTCACAGTTAAAAAGAAATGGAAGCAGACTTCAGATCAGACTACAGGATTAAGATGATGTTTATAACTCTGATGTTATTCATCCTGCTGAGCTTGTGCAGTGTGGTTCACAGTCAATGTAATGGCCTGACAATCTTCAATGGAAGTGGGATAGTAAGTAGACTGACACGTGTCATTAAATCAGTAAAGTCTCTGAGCTTGGCCACGAAGAGTTTTGAGTAATAAAAAAGAAATATTGACTTTAAGTTCTTATGTTAGAAATAAACAAAGAATGAAAGACAAAGGCCCTCTCGTAGATAGCACAGGAAAAATAATAAGTAAGAATAGGGTTGCAGCTAATCTACTCAATCAGTACTTTAAAAGGCACAGTCTACACAATTGAAGACTGCTCCAAGATCCCAGAGTCTATATATATTTTCCAAAGAGACATGGATACAGCAGGATTAACGGTTTGGGAGGGGACAAATAGAGTTGAATGTAGATAAATGTAGTCATCCACAAGCGTAGATCCAATATGGAACATAATTACAGAATGGGAGAGAAAAATATTAAAACATTGAAAAGGAAAGGACCTTGGTGTTATAATAGATTATACAGGTAAAGTGGGTAAGCAAGTCCATGTAGCTGTGAAAAAGGCAAATGCAATGTTAGGTATGATAAAAACATTAATTAAATATATGAGCAAGGAAGTGATTGTCAAAGTGTATAAAGCATTAGTTAGACCTAGATCGGAGTACTGTGTACAGGTGTGGAGTCCTTATCGTAGAGGACATATAAACATGCTGGAAAGTACAAAAAACTGATAGTGGGATTCTAGAATTAGTGTCTAGAAAAGAGAAGAATTCAAGGTAAATTAATACAGGTTTATAAGATAATTAACGGAAAGGATAAATTAGACTATAAAAAATTTTTATAAATACAACCACCTACAAGAACAAGAGGACATAGCTACAAAATAACTAAAGAAATGTCCAGATTAGATATCAGGAAACATTTTTTTAGTCAGAGAGTGGTGAATGCTTGAAATGCATTAGCACAGGAAGTAGTGGAGGCAGGGACAATTGATGAATTCAAGAATAGAGTGTATGCACATAGTTTTTAGAGCAAGGAAATGTAAATGAAACTGGTTGTATACAGACTCTGCAGAGTCTTCTAAACCAGTATAAAGAAGTTAAGTTAAATTGTTGTTGGGGGACGGCATGGGTTGGTGGTTAAGTGACACGGCTGACAATCTGAAGGTGCTGGGTTTGATCCCCATCACAGCACCGGCCGTTACCCCGGGGAAGCAAACCCTTAGAAAATGCAGGAGGAAGCAGACCCTTACATAAAATGCATACTGAAGTCGGATGCACTGGGCCGACAGGCTCAAAATACAAACCACACTACAACGCACACCGCCTTGGGGGATTAGAGAAATAAGGCGAACGCAAAAAAAATAAAAAATTTCTCGTATGGAATTAATTTCAACTGTTGACGACATTTCTTCGGTGGTAGGTTACAGTTTCTATTTATACATCCCAAAGTTTACTTCAGAAAATGGACCTGAGTCCTCATAGCTGTGTTGGCATGTGAGACTCCTCAGTAAGCTCACCACTATGGGGATCCCAAAGTCGATCCCCTTCTTGATGGTCAGACTGTTGTGACACAGCCTGTTTCCAAGAGACCATTGTAGACATGAATTTGAGGTCTTCTTCTTCTTTGTTCTCAATCTCCCGCTAGCAAGCCCTGAAAAGGGCTTTGCATGTAGCATGATGTTGTCCGGAGAACAGAATGCGTTGTGTTCTAGTTTACAGCCTGGCTGTGATATTTGCACCTTCTGGTCCGACACATCTGACTTAAGCGGGCATTTATGAGTACCGGGCTAGCCCTTCCCTCTTGGATACCTTCTCCTTAGCCAGTCTGCTCTGTTGCAGCCCATTATCCAGGATCCCTTCTCCTTAGCCAGTCTGCTCTGTTGCAGCCCATTATCCAGGATTACCTTCTCCTTAGCCAGTCTGCCATGTTGCAGCCCATTATCCAGGATCATCCTTCTCCTTAGCCAGTCTGCCATGTTGCAACCCATTATCCAGGATCCCTGCTCCTTAGCCAGTCTGCCATGTTGCAGCCCATTATCCAGGATCCTTTCTCCTTAGCCAGTCTGCTCTGTTGCAGCCCATTATCTAGAATCACCTTCTCCTTAGCCAGTCTGCCATGTTGCAGCAAATTATCCAGGATCTCCACGTTGAAGTGTAGAAGGGTCTTGGCAGCTCTGATTTGCTGGCCCTGACCTAGTACTCAGCTTTGGGTCGCTGGCCCTGACCTAGCACTCAGCTCTGATTTGCTGGCACTGACCTAGTACTCAGCTTTGGGTTTGCTGGCCCTGACCTAGCACTCAGCTCTGATTTGCTGGCCCTGACCTAGCACTCAGCTCTGATTTGCTGGCCCTGACCTAGCACTCAGCTTTGGGTCGCTGGCCCTGACCTAGCACTCAGCTTTGGGTCGCTGGCCCTGACCTAGCACTCAGCTTTGGGTCACTGGCCCTGACCTAGCACTCAGCTTTGGGTCGCTGGCCCTGACCTAGCACTCAGCTTTGGGTCGCTGGCTCTGACCTAGCACTCAGCTTTGGGTCGCTGGCCCTGACCTAGCACTCAGCTCTGATTTGCTGGCCCTGACCTAGCACTCAGTTCTGATTTGCTGGCCCTGACCTGGCACTGAGCTTTGGGTCGCTGGCCCTGACCTAGTACTCAGCTCTAATTTGCTGGCCCTGACCTAGCACTCAGCTTTGGGTCGCTGGCCCTGACCTAGCACTCAGCTTTGGGTCGCTGGCCCTGACCTAGCACTCAGCTTTGGGTCGCTGGCCCTGACCTAGCACTCAGCTTTGGGTCGCTGGCCCTGACCTAGCACTCAGCTTTGGGTCGCTGGCCCTGACCTAGCACTCAGCTTTGGGTCGCTGGCCCTGACCTAGCACTCAGCTTTGGGTCGCTGGCCCTGACCTAGCACTCAGCTCTGATTTGCTGGCCCTGACCTAGCACTCAGTTCTGATTTGCTGGCCCTGACCTAGCACTGAGCTTTGGGTCGCTGGCCCTGACCTAGTACTCAGCTCTGATTTGCTGGCCCTGACCTAGCACTCAGCTTTGGGTCGCTGGCCCTGACCTAGTACTCAGCTCTAATTTGCTGGCCCTGACCTAGCACTCAGCTTTGGGTCGCTGGCCCTGACCTAGTACTCAGCTCTAATTTGCTGGCCCTGACCTAGCACTCAGCTTTGGGTCGCTGGCCCTGACCTAGCACTCAGCTTTGGGTCGCTGGCCCTGACCTAGCACTCAGCTTTGGGTCGCTGGCCCTGACCTAGCACTCAGCTTTGGGTCGCTGGCCCTGACCTAGCACTCAGCTTTGGGTCGCTGGCCCTGACCTAGCACTCAGCTCTGATTTGCTGGCCCTGACCTAGCACTCAGTTCTGATTTGCTGGCCCTGACCTAGCACTGAGCTTTGGGTCGCTGGCCCTGACCTAGTACTCAGCTCTGATTTGCTGGCCCTGACCTAGCACTCAGCTTTGGGTCGCTGGCCCTGACCTAGTACTCAGCTCTAATTTGCTGGCCCTGACCTAGCACTCAGCTTTGGGTCGCTGGCCCTGACCTAGTACTCAGCTCTGATTTGCTGGCCCTGACCTAGCACTCAGCTTTGGGTCACTGGCCCTGACCTAGCACTCAGCTTTGGGTCGCTGATCGCTACAGCTAATGCACTGCTCAGCATCTGATCTGGGTCATTTTTAATGATAAAATATACAAATCAAGAAGAAACTCAGACTGTATTTTTATTCAACAGAATGTTACTTCTGAATGTATTAAAAGTTTTCCGGCAGAAGGTAAGATGTCAGAAGATCACTTTTTTCTGTTAGTAGAAGCAGGTGTGGTCTGGAAACTACAGCAATATCTTCACTTCCTGTATGTTATATTTCCCTATCTTGTTTTTGTGGATGTCAGAATACGTGAACAGTCCCATACTATGGTATGTGGATATTTAACAACTGTCTTAGTAAATGTATGTTTAAATTAATTATTTTAATTTTAAAAGATGCCAGAGAGGGATGCTGTTGAATTTTTTCTGCACGGCCGTTTGCTGTTTTGCATTCATTGCCAAGGGGAGGCGGAGGTGTCGCTATATCTGAGAAATCGTTTGCCTATTAAAAAGCAAATGAATGAAATAGGGGTTGTTAGAAACCCCAAAGTTTCAAGCGTCTTCTGGTCTCAAGACTGGCACATAGTCCTATTGGAGATGGATGATACTCAAAGATCCCAAAGGGGACAGTTGAAAATTAAAAAGAGCTTTGAAAATTAAAAAGAGCAGGCTGTTAGCAACTGTCCAGACATCAATTCTGAAGGTAATGAAAATCCTACTCAGTGGTGACTTGTGTGACAATCAAATAGAGGTGGTGGAAGCAGCATATCGTTCCAGAGGTGATAGAAAATATACCAGGTATTGGAAATAAGAACAGCTAGACTGAAAAATATAGAAGAGACATAACCCTGAGGTACATAGCGAAAAACTACCCAAGCATGGACTGGACATGCATACACCGACGGTTCTGTAACAAACACAACACAGAATGGAGGAGGACGGGTATTCCTGAGCCTAACAAACGGTAGAAAAATAACAGTCAGTGGCAACTGGGAAATTCTCAAGCAATTTCAGAGCGGAGGCAGAGGCTACTGAGGGCTGCAGTAGAAGCAATGCTGACAGGCGAAAGCAATGAAAGCCAGATAGTCCTGTTTACAGATGCCCTGTCCGTGGTTACAGCACTAAAAAGCCAGAAAACTACAGAACTTTATGATTTAAGAGCAGTACTCTGTCAACTATGCCAGCAGTCCGCACCAAAAAGAGTAGTGGTACAGTGGGTTCCATCCGATTGTAACATCCAAGGCAACTAGGAGGCAGACAGACTAGCAAAAGAAGGTGCAAGACTACCACAACCAGATTCTAGTGTGACCTACGAAGAGTCCAAAAGGTTTATTAGGGCCAGATACATGGCCAAATGGGAAACAGAACAAACTGGCTACACAAAAAAATGATGCCTACTACCAGTTGAACAGAAGAGAGCAGGTCGTGGTCTTCAGACTCCACACAGGCCACAACAGACTGAGGTACCGCCTATTCAATAAACTGAAGATAGGTGGCACTGACGAATGCACCTGTGGTACAGGGAAAATGACCGCTGAACATCTGCTGCAAAATTGCCCAACATACGAGGACCAGAGAAACCACATGTGGCCATCACCAGTGGCAACACTAGACAAGCTCTATGGCAGTGTCGACAGCCTCAGGGTGACAGCTGCTTTCTTCAAACAAATTCAAGTTAACGTCTGACAGCGAACGAAGAAAAAGAAGAACAAATAGAGGTGGTCCCGTTAGCAGGCCAATCTAGACAATTCATTGAAAGTGTATGCAAACAGGACCTCTACAACACCATGAGTAGAATAGGGGTGGAGGGGAGGGGGGACTAGGAGGAGAGGACCAAGTTGAGGAGTGGCTTGTGTTTGGTGAGTGAGACCCCCAGGAGTAGGGGGGGGGGGCTAAGAGGAGAGGACCAAGTTGAGGAGTGGTTTGTGGCTGGTGAGTAAGACCCTCAGGAGTGTGGGGGTCTAAGAGGAGAGGGCCAAGTTGAGGAGTGGTTTGTGGCTGGTGAGTGAGACCCTCAGGAGTGTGGGGGTCTAAGAGGAGAGAGTCAAGTTGAGGAGTGGTTTGTGGCTGGTGAGTGAGACCCTCAGGAGTGTGGGGGGTCTAAGAGGAGAGAGTCAAGTTGAGGAGTGGTTTGTGGTTGGTGAGTGAAGTCGTAAAAGGTGTTAATTTTTGTTGTGCAAAGTTGCAGCACAGTGAATGAGCTGACAGTAGCTCGCAGCTGGCTTCTTTCATCCATTTCGGCGAACCACTACTGACTATGACTCAGTCTGCAGTAGTGTTGGTCTGGTAAAGAGAATAGGCACTGAGTTATGAAAATGTAACCAGATGGGCCAGGCAGTACGGTGCATATATCACATCCTCTCTGCAAAAACTGCGACACAAAGTCCTTTTCACTATGAACACTGAAGAAGATGTGTGCACTTGCATTGGTAATATTTTGTTTTACATGTTGAGATTGCTATCCCTATGCGTATCCCTCTTTAATTGTCCATTGGAGCATGCATGGAAAATCCTAGTCCTTCGTCTCAGATATCACTCTGTTGAAACGTTATACACCATTTATTCCTCTTGTTTTGTTTGTGAATGCCCGCAATAAGTAGGTTACTCTTTTGTGCGCCCTGAAAAGGACGGTAAGTACCGCGGGCGGGTCACATTTCAAGCGTGCTGATGAAGGGGGGACCGGGGTCCTACAGACAGTGCTATGCTTGGCTTCATCTGCACATCACTCACTACCATGGGGATCACGTCGATCCCTCACCTCGTTAGCCTGGCTGCCATTAAAACAGCCCATTTCCAGGGAGGGCTACTAGGAAGCCGAGGTGAGGGTATTAGCCAGTATATTTTGCCTGACTGACATGTCTGTGGTGTAAATGCAGCCCAGGCCTGTGCATGCTGTTACCTCAACATTTGGGACCTGATCGTAACGGTGGATGCCAAGAATGTGCCTCTAGCTGCGCAAAGCTTGGATCTGGTCATGCTGTAGGATAGTCAGGTCTCCAAGCCATACAAGGCGATGGGGATGACAGATTGTAGATACATAGCTTGGTTACCAGTAAGAATCTTTATCCGGACCATATAAATATACATCTATTTATAACAGTTGTCACTACTTCCTTTCTTTTAGACTGTTTACCATTCTACAATAGCTTCAACCAATCAGATCTACCACAAGATTATCCCAAATCCGCACCGAATAGCGGCGTAGAGAAACCATCTGCAGTAAGTCTTGATGGTCTGACCAGCCCCTATAATGACTTGTTGTATCCTGGACTATCTATTAGATGGAACCCTCCCTTCTCAGGTACAGTTGGATATTTGATTAGACTTGCCAGAGATTGGTGTTCATCATTTGTTTGTGTGTACACAGATACTTGGTATGAAAATAAATATATATATCTCATTCACTCCCAGGAATACCCAGAAGCCGATATATCGGCTTGTACGATTGTGTTCCAAAAACCACATATTTTCCCATTCCTAGTTCACCTAAATGTTTTATTTTGGTTATTGGCGGAAGTTCAGATTTTGTACTTTTCATTTCCGGAAGAATTTTGTTGAAAAAATGTTTAGTTTCGTAACTTGGAAACCGTAATTCTTTTCAAATTGCAGTTTTGAAGCTTTCTTATGCACCTTCAGCCACACCAAATAGAGTGTGTTTTCGTACAAGCTCGGTAATAGATAGATTATATTATTGCTAACGATAGTGATGATGGCGATATTGATCGTTCTGATAGCGATATTTCAATTTCTTTATCTAGTCTTAGTTTTAAGTCGAGCAATGAAAGTGAAACTAAATCTACTGACAAAGGGACGGGGCCCTCTTTTTTCTCAAACAATGGTAGTAAAGGTTCACAAATTCAGTAAAAGTTCAAGACTCTACACAGTCATACTAGTGTCTATAATATAAATGTATGTATGCATTTTTGAATACATCAGAAACATTCTTTCCGCGTGCGTGTGTGTGTGTAAATTGTAAACACTCTCGCTGATGTTGATTGGGGCTTTTATTTTTAAGCACATTTTCAACTTCACGTGTCTTCAGTAAACGGTAAATACTGTGAAAAAAACTGCACCAAATGAGATGTAACTTTCAGAAAATCTTCCCTTGTGGATTACCGTCAATACAAAGTCATTAAATTATTTGTATATTGGTTTAGAGCTGAATGTGTAAACAATCTTTTTCATAATTTAAAAAAATAACAAACGCTTATGCAACCATAATCTCACAAACACAAATGTTCACCTCCATTTGTAAAATATGTGTATTCTATTGTATTCTGGCCGTAATTGTGAACAGTTTGGTATATAATATGTGTTATTTCAGGTATATTTTATTAACGATAAATAGATCACAACTAAGGGATGCTGTGTTTGAGTTTTGCATAAGGAAAAAATTGTTTCCAGAGATCCAAAATATTTGGGATTGAATGAGATATATATATATATATATATATTTGTATGCAGAAATGAAGGTCTTATAAACAAATAATTTGTATAGAGAATGGTAGCCTTATATAAACATATATTTGGATGCTGAAAGATGAAGAAACCCCAATATAAACCAATATATAAATGTAACCTGATAGTAGATACTGCCATTGGCGATGAAATGTTACAGATTTCATTGTACTAGTAGGTCTCAGCTTTTCCTGAGGTCAGATGACCCATATTTAATTGAGTCAATTACACATTTACACATGGGTAAACTGGAGAGATCATTGTTTTTTGCCTTGTCTTCCACAGATAGTGCTAGGATCAATTGCTATGGATATTTAGTTGTGTGGTTTTACGAAGGTAGCAATACAACGAGATGCCAGCTGTTCCACGTTAATACCACAAGTTCTAGACAGGTTAGAATTGATGTTACTTCTTTTGCTCACATAAAAATATAATAGCAATATCTGCAATGATGTCTCCCGTGTAAACTTCAAAATTTGGGCAATTTTGTGACAGGGTATCCGGCACTGTACCTGCCTGGTTGTCCATCACTGTACCTGCCTGGTTGTCCATCACTGTACCTGCCTGGTTGTCCATCACTGTACCTGCCTGGTTGTCCATAACAGGCTGAATGCCACAATGTTTTATAGATGTATGCATACTTTCATATTGCGTGTTTGCGAGGCATCCTGTTTGCCTTTTGACTGGTGCCTCCATCCTCAACACCCTGTCCGGCTAGGACAGACTGTGGTCTTGATTAACCAGAGATGCTCCCTGGTCGAGGTCTCACGATTTGCCAGAGCTACGTTAGTGGAAACAGGGGGAACCATGTGAAGGTGCGGTTTCAGACATATTGATTAGAACTAATTTTTTTTTGGTTTTTTTTTGGCGTTCGCCTTATTTCTCTATTCCCCAAGGCGGTGTGCGTTGCACTGTGGTTTTTATTTTGCGCCTGTCGGCCCAGTGCATCCGACTTCAGCATGCATTTTATGTAAGGGTCTGCTTCCTCCTGCATTTTCTAAGGGTTTGCTTCCCCGGGGTAACGGCCGGTGCTGTGATGGGGATCGAACCCAGCACCTTCGGATCGTGAGCCGTGCCACTTAACCACTAGGCCACGCCGTCCCCGTGAGAACTAATTTGACTGCTTTGACGAGTATTTGTTGATGACTTATGCTCTGTAGAGAGTTGAAGGATTTTGATTGGTTAATTATTTATTTCACCAATTAATTTATCTCACTCGTTAGTTTATCCCACCCACTAATTTATTTCACTCATTAATTTTGTAACAGATCTTAGCTGTAGAGACAATATATAGGTAGGAGCTTAGACAACCATTTATTTCTTTCTTCTTCGTGGAATTTGAGTTAGTGCAGCTGAACTCAGTCCCGCCAGAATTTGAGCAACCAAATCAAACCACGATGTAACGTGACGAAATTTTTAGGCATGTGTCAACACCTGGAACGATTGTGTTTTAAGACACGTGGACTTATTGCTGGAGACCAAGCGGATAGGATGGGGAATGCCGTTTTGGAAATCACGTGATCTAGGGATGGAGATCGAATATAAAAGCCCAACAGTGAAAGACGTGAGGGTGATTACCTGGGAACACTTTCGAGAGAGATGGTGAGTGAGAGCAGGCGGCGGAGAGAATAGACTTGACTTCAGAGACAGAGAGAAAACATTTCACAGAGCATTACCTGAGAACACTTTCGAGAGAGATGGTGAGTGAGAGCAGGCGGCGGAGAGAATAGACTTGACTTCAGAGACAGAGAGAAAACATTTCACAGAGCATTACTAGACAACCACAGATAGAGAACATTTGACTTCAGAGATTACTTAAGAAGACATTAGAAAGAGACGCTCAGTTGAGAGCAGGAGGCAGACAGAAAAGACTACTTCAGAGCATTACCTGAGAACACTTTCGAGAGAGAGAAGGCAGGCGGCGGAGAGAATAGACTTGACTTCAGCGACAGAGAGAACCCTTCACAGATTATTACATGAGATAGGCACAGATAGAGAACATTTCACTTCAGAGACAGAGGTACTTTGGGAAGAGACACTCAGTGGAGGGCAGGCAACGAAGATATGCAGTTGAGGCAGATTTGAGTTGAGATTTAGGCGACGGAGAGAGGCAGTTGAGATAAACACGCAGCAAGCAAGGTAACTACCTTCATTTTATGTAGTTGTCGTGATTACAAGTCGTCAGTAGCTTATAGAGGCAGTCTTCCAGTCATCCCATTCATCATATTGACACAGTCCCACTGATCACGTCGACATCACCTTGATCACGTGACTGTCAGTCGTCGGTCGCAGCTAGAGGCAGTTGTCCAGTGATCCCATGGATCATATTTCATGCAATCTATCCTGACTACGTGGAGACCACTTTGATCAACCACGGGCGTCATACCTTGGTTGAGAACTTACAAGCTTCACCATCAGCGGCAATCCGCAACTAAGTTTGGTCGCAGCAGACCAGATTAGGTGAGGAGAAAGAACTGGGAAATAACAGTATCGATAAGGTTAGATTTTAGCGGTAGGAGTGTTTTAGATAGCGTGTGAGAAAAAGAATTTAAGTTGTTAGAGAGGTTATAGTTTACAGTGTAACTTGGAATAAATAATATGTTGTATTGTGTTTAGATTTAGTGTTTCTTGAATTTGTTTAGAGTGAGTGCAGAGTGTAATAGAATAGAGCAGACCCCTTTACCGTCTGCGACAGAGCTCCACTCATTAATTTATCTCACCCATTTATTTATTTTACAGATTTAGTTTATTTTATAAATATATTATTTAACTCAATTGATCTCACTCATTAATTTATCAAACATTAATCCATCTCACCCATTAATTAATTTAGTTTATTAATGTATTTCATGTAATTCATCAACTTACCTGTAATTAATTCCACACATCCATCAGTTAAATTATACCTCCCAGGTATCTGTTAAGCTTTATCCACCTGTAATTTCCCTCCTGTTGCCAGTTAAACTGTCTATCATTTTCTCACCTTATCATGTCAGATGTCCTTCTGTCCTTCCCCTCTCCCCTGCCAGTTAAACTGTCTCATCTCCCCCCCCCCCCCCCCACCCCTTTGCCTGTCAGCCAATGACATTGACTTATCTGTGTACCCTGTGCTCCTGATTTCAGACGGTCTATCGATACAATGTACAGTACGTAGTGCAAGCGTCTGACTACACAGTTAGAGTGTACAGCATGCCACCAAATGAGCTCAAGGATAAGAATGAACAGCAATCCTTTGTTGCCACCGACGTCATGAGGACATTTGTTGCCTATAGTAAGTACTGGCCACCAACATGAGGACATTTGTTGCCTATAGTAAGTACTGGCCACCAACATGAGGACAATTGTTGTCTATAGTAAGTACTGGCCACCAACATGAGGACATTTGTTGCCTATAGTAAGTACTGGCCAACCAACATGAGGACATTTGTTGCCTATAGTAAGTACTGGCCACCAACATGAGGACAATTGTTGTCTATAGTAAGTACTGGCCACCAACATGAGGACATTTGTTGCCTATAGTAAGTACTGGCCACCAACATGAGGACAGTTGTTGCCTATAGTAAGTACTGGCCACCAACATGAGGACAATTGTTGCCTATAGTAAGTACTGGCCACCAACATGAGGACAGTTCTTGCCTATAGTAAGTACTGGCCACCAACATGAGGACAATTGTTGCCTACAGTAAGTACTGGCCACCAACATGAGGACAATTGTTGCCTACAGTAAGTACTGGCCACCAACATGAGGACAATTGTCTATAGTAAGTACTGGCCACCAACATAAGGACAATTGTTGCCTATAGTAAGTACTGGCCACCAACATGAGGACAATTGTTGCCTATAGTAAGTACTGGCCACCAACATGAGGACAGTTGTTGCCTATAGTAAGTACTGGCCACCAACATGAGGACAATTGTTGCCTATAGTAAGTACTGGCCACCAACATGAGGACAATTGTTGCCTATAGTAAGTACTGGCCACCAACATGAGGACAATTGTTGCCTACAGTAAGTACTGGCCACCAACATGAGGACAATTGTCTATAGTAAGTACTGGCCACCAACATAAGGACAATTGTTGCCTATAGTAAGTACTGGCCACCAACATGAGGACAATTGTTGCCTATAGTAAGTACTGGCCACAAACATGAGGACAATTGTTGCCTATAGTAAGTACTGGCCAACCAACATGAGGACAATTGTTGCCTATAGTAAGTACTGGCCACCAACATGAGGACCATTGTTGCCTTTAGTAAGTACTGGCCACCAACATAAGGACAATTGTTGTCTATAGTAAGTACTGGCCACCAACATAAGGACAATTGTTGCCTATAGTAAGTACTGGCCAACCAACATGAGGACAATTGTTGCCTATAGTAAGTACTGGCCAACCAACATGAGGACAATTGTTGCCTATAGTAAGTACTGGCCAACAAACATGAGGACAATTGTTGCCTATAGTAAGTATTGGCCACCAACATAAG
Source organism: Ariolimax columbianus (assembly GCA_036924085.1). Lineage (NCBI taxonomy): Eukaryota > Metazoa > Mollusca > Gastropoda > Stylommatophora > Arionidae > Ariolimax > Ariolimax columbianus. The sequence goes on from JAVGWX010000022.1 coordinate 40,256,206, forward strand.
GACAATTGTTGCCTATAGTAAGTACTGGCCAACAAACATGAGGACAATTGTTGCCTTTAGTAAGTACTGGCCAACCAACATGAGGACAATTGTTGCCTATAGTAAGTACTGGCCAACCAACATGAGGACAATTGTTGCCTATAGTAAGTACTGGCCAACAAACATGAGGACAATTGTTGCCTATAGTAAGTACTGGCCACCAACATAAGGACAATTGTTGTCTATAGTAAGTACTGGCCACCAACATGAGGACAATTGTTGCCTATAGTAAGTATTGGCCACCAACATAAGGACAATTGTTGCCTATAGTAAGTACTGGCCACCAACATGAGGACAATTGTTGCCTATAGTAAGTACTGGCCACCAACATGAGGACAATTGTTGCCTATAGTAAGTACTGGCCACCAACATGAGGACAATTGTTGCCTATAGTACGTACTGGCCACCAACATGAGGACAATTGTTGCCTATAGTAAGTACTGGCCACCAACATGAGGACAATTGTTGCCTATAGTAAGTACTGGCCACCAACATGAGGACAATTGTTGCCCATAGTAAGTACTGGCCACCAACATAAGGACAATTGTTGTCTATAGTAAGTACTGGCCACCAACATGAGGACAATTGTTGCCTATAGTAAGTACTGGCCACCAACATGAGGACAATTGTTGCCTATAGTAAGTACTGGCCACCAACATGAGGACAATTGTTGCCTATAGTAAGTACTGGCCACCAACATGAGGACAATTGTTGCCTATAGTAAGTACTGGCCACCAACATGAGGACAATTGTTGCCTATAGTAAGTACTGGCCACCAACATGAGGACAATTGTTGCCTATAGTAAGTACTGGCCACCAACATGAGGACAATTGTTGCCTATAGTAAGTACTGGCCACCAACATGAGGACAATTGTTGCCTATAGTAAGTACTGGCCACCAACACGAGGACAATTGTTGCCTATAGTAAGTACTGGCCACCAACATGAGGACAATTGTTGCCTATAGTAAGTACTGGCTGGCTGCTAATATCAATCTGTTTGTATAGGTGGAATAGATAAAACAGGAGTCTTCACACACAGATGGTGCTCCGGGAGCACATAATTGAATCACTGTAACCTTCCAAGTATGCCTTAAAAAGAGACTAAAGAGAGTTGTGCATGGGGCTAGCAATATGACAATTTTTTCTTCTGCGATCATCCTTAAACTGATGTTTTGTTACAGTGTCTCATCTCGTAATTCACAGCAAGGCTGTGATATCTGCTCCGTTTGGCCAGACACATCCGATTTGGGACCAGGTTTACCTTTCCTCTTTTATCGCTATTCTCTCAACTAAGCTGCATGGGTGCAGCCTGCTTCCAGGGCAGCTGCTAGGGGGCAGAATAAGATCTTTCATAGTCACTTCTGATTCTCGGACTGCCGCAAGCAGTCAGCTATGGGCCACTTCTTCTGGTCAGAATAGGGGCTTGGTCAGTTCTGATTCTCGGACTGCCGCAAGCAGTCAGCTATGGGCCACTTCTTCTGGTCAGAATAGGGTCTTGGTCACTTCTGATTCTCGGACTCTGCCGCAAGCAGTCAGCTATGAGCTTCTTTAAGCTCAACTATTGCTGCTGTATCTTCTGTCGCCACGACATCATGTGAAACCATTGCTATTGAAGCCGTCGCTGCACATGTTAAGCTACAGGCTTACTGTAAGGGGTCAGCTGTAGCGACAGTGCTTAATGGGTACTCTTGCTTCTTACTACAAAAATATACAAATACTAACTGGACTACCCGACATTGATCATGATAATTATAAAAATTCATTGTTTAAACTCCCTCATATACACTCCCATCCTGCTCTCTATCCTGTCCTCACTTTGTCCATCTCTCCTCTTCAGCCTGCCCATATGTCCACCTAAATGCCCCCCCCCCCCTTGCTCTTCTCTCATATCCCAGTTGTACTCCCTCCATCTCACCCTTCTCTTCCCTCACTCCTCTCTTCTCTCAGATCCCAGTTGTACTCCCTCCAGCTCACCCTTCTCTTCCCTCACTCTTCTCTCAGATCCCAGTTGTACTCCCTCCAGCTCACCCTTCTCTTCCCTCACTCTTCTCTCAGATCCCAGTTGTACTCCCTCCAGCTCACCCTTCTATTCTCTCACTCTTCTCTCATATCTCAGTTGTACTCCCTCCATGTCACCCGTCTCTTCCCTCACTCCTCTCCTCTCTCATATCCCAGTTTTACTCCCTCCATCTCACCCTCCTCTTCCCAGCTTAATCCACCCATATCTCCAGACCTCGCTCCAAGTGATTTCCACCTGTTTGGGCCCCTCTGATGACGAAGTGAAACAGGCTGTCCTGGATTGGTTCAGACATACTGACAAATATTTCTACCCTGAAGCAACCAAAACATTACTCAAACACTGGGAGAAGTGCATAAACGTTGCTGGAGATTATAGAGACAAATAAATGACATTTTGACTACTTGAAAACCACAATTTTCTTCACAATAAAAGTCTGTTTAACTTGAATACCCCTCGAATCATGTAACCATTAAATGCCCTACGGATCCTAAAAGGTAACTATGCAAAATTTGGTTCAGATTAGGGGAGCAGTTTAGAATTGTAAAAGGAACTAACAAAAGACGTCAAGCTTTATATATGTATATAGTCTGATAGTAGACACTGCCATCAGCGATGAAGTGGTAGAGACGCCAGTGTACTAGGTCTCAGCTTTTCCTGAGGTGGGGTGACCAGGTTAGAACTGGCTTTTTGGAAATTTAAAATTGTTTCATTAAAAAAGAAATGTTAATAAAGATGTTCAAGCCACGAACATATCCAATTAAAATATATTTTTCTTCGGCATTCATCCTGTGTTGTAGTTTACGAGGCAACTATATCTGCACCTTTCGACCCGACATCGGATTTCAGCAGGGTTTGCTTTTCATTTATGATTCCTATTCTCTTAGCCAGACTACACTAGTTCATCCTGTGTGCCAGGGCCACTGTTTGGAGGCAGAATAGGGTCTTGGTCGTCTCTGGTTTGTTGATTTTGATGCAAGAAGCCAGATATGAGTCGCTGGCTGCTGTCAGCTCATTCATTGTGCGTCATCTATAGCCACATTGAAACATATAACAAAAGTATATTTGTTTTACAGCTTAATGTTTCAGGAATATAACGCATTTATAACATAAGAGTCAAAAGTATGTTTTCTTGATTTTGTTTGCGTCTACAGAAGGTGGACTTCCTGGCAACTGGGTACCATTTGTATCTTATGCAGTATTGAAGAATGGCACTATCAATGCTAGTTTCACGCTACCCCCTGCAGATTTCAACATCACTCACTTCACGGTACATCTAAAGAACAAAAATAACATGGGCACTCCTGTTTCTACAGTTCGGTACAATCCTGAGGTTTGTAGTTTGTGTTTGTGTATACTGTACTACCTCCTGTGTTTGTTTGAGATGTAGCCTTTGTTAAAAATATAGTAGTATAGACAAGGTCGAAAGTACTCATAGAGATATTGAGATGTAGCCTTTGTTAAAAATATAGTAGTATAGACAAGGTCGGAAGTACTCATAGAGATATTGAGATGTAGCCTTTGTTAAAAATATAGTGGTATAGACAAGGTCGGAAGTACTCATAGAGATATTGAGATGTAGCCTTTGTTAAAAATATAGTAGTATAGACAAGGTCGGAAGTACTCATAGAGATATTGAGATGTAGCCTTTGTTAAAAATATAGTGGTATAGACAAGGTCGGAAATAGGTGGATACCACAGGGCTTCTCAACAGGTAGATCCTAGTTTCAAACACAGGGCTTCTCAATAGGTAGATACCACAGGGCTTCTCAACAGGTAGGACCTAGAGTTTCAAACAGGGTATCCAACAGGTAGATTTTTGAGTTTCAAACACAGGGCTTCTCAACAGGTAGATCCTAGCGTTTCAAACAGGGCTTCTCAATAGGTAGATCCTAGAGTTTCAAACAGGACTTTTCAACAGGTAGATCCTAGTTTCAAACACATGGCTTCTCAACAGGTAGATCCTAGCGTTTCAAACAGGGCTTCTCAATAGGTAGATTCTAGAGTTTCAAACACAGGGCTTCTCAATGGGTAGATCTTAGAGTTTCAAACACAGGGCTTCTCAATAGGTAGATTCTAGAGTTTCAAACAGGGCTTCTCAATAGGTAGATACCACAGGGCTTCAACAGGTAGAACCTAGAGTTTAAAACTCGGGGCTTCTCAACAGGTAGAACCTAGAGTTTAAAACTCGGGGCTTCTCAACAGGTAGAACCCACAGGGCTTCTCAACAGGTAGAACCTAGAGTTTAAAACTCAGGGCTTCTCAACAGGTAGAACCCACAGGGCTTCTCAACAGGTAGAACCCACAGGGCTTCTCAACAGGTAGAACCCAAGTGTTTCACCAGTGGTCATCAGCTATTCTATGTGAGATATGATTTTTACAATTTGTCATTTTTGTAAAGTTTGGGACGTTAGCTCTCACGATGGTTGGTAGACCTATCAGTTCCCATCGCAAGTGATGATGGGGACAGCGTCAGGATAGAGACATATTTTGTGAATCGTCTAGGGTCTGTGACTTGCACTTTAATTAGATTTCAGTGAGAAAGAATTTACATTATTATTTGCCACACTATCTTGTCCTGAGCTACCTTGGTCCAGTGGCAAGACATATTGGTCAAGACGCCCTGAGCTATATTCGTCCAGTGGTAAGATATATTGATCAAGGCGTCCTGAGCTACCTTGGTCCAGTGGTAAGACATATTGGTCAAGGCGTCCTGAGCTACCTTGGTCCAGTGGTAAGACATATTGATCAAGGTGTCCTGAGCTACCTTGGTCCACTGGTAAGACATATTGGTCAAGACGCCCTGAGCTATATTCGTCCAGTGGTAAGATATATTGATCAAGGCGTCCTGAGCTACCTTGGTCCAGTGGTAAGACATATTGGTCAAGGCGTCCTGAGCTACCTTGGTCCAGTGGTAAGACATATTGATCAAGGTGTCCCACAGTAGCTGTTTGGGTGGATCTGGAAAAGGCATTTGACAAAGTCTGGAAAGATGGACTTAGAGTCAAGCTAAGAAGAAGTGATGTCTGTGGGAAGATGTACAAGTGGATCAACCACTACCTCAAACAAAGAACGGCCAGAGTCCAAGTACAAGGGCAGATGAGCAAAAAGGTGACACTCGAGCAGGGAGTACCCCAAGGGGGAGTATTGTCACCCACACTCTTCCTGGTATATATAAACGATATTACAGAGAATATACCAAGAAGAGTCCATAGCTCAATGTTTGCAGACGATCTGGCTATGTGGACCTCTGAAAAGAATCTCACCATAGCAAGAAATCGGATGCAGACGGCCCTAACATCTCTGGAAGAGTGGGCGAACTCATGGCTGGTCAAAATAAACGAGGAGAAAACCACATGCACAATATTCTCGCTTTCATTAAAACCCCAAAGTACCAAATTAAGTCTAAATGGCAAAATCCTGCAGCCAAACGACAACCCAACCTATCTGGGAGTCACATTTGATCGGCGCATGACATGGAAAAGTCAGATTGAGAGAAAACGAATGAAAGCCAGAGAAAGAATGGCAATCATGAGGAAACTTGCTGGCACAAGCTGGGGAGCAGACGAAGGCATACTAAAGAAACTGTACACTGGAAGAGTGAGACCAGTTCTCGAGTATGGAATTGCGGCATGGACAACAGCAGCGAAGGCGAACTTCGATAAAGTTAACAAACTTCAAAACCAAGCCATGAGAATTATAACAGGTGGCATGAAGTCAACGCCAATTGTAGAACTTGAAAAGATTACAAAACTGCAATCCATGACCGATAGAAGAGACTGCAGAGCCCAGCTGCAGTCAGAGAAACTCCGAAGACTGACGGACCATCCAATGCACCAGAGACTAAACAATTTGGGAAATGGTAAACTAAAGCGGAGAAACTTTGCAGAAATAGCCAAAGCAGAGATGCACGAAGATCCCATAAACGCACTAACAACACCAAAACCCATCACTACTGTACGAAAACCTACCTGGAGGCAGGATATATTTCCAGAGGTGGTAGAAAATATACCAGGTATTGCAAAAAAAAACTGCCAGACTGAAAAAGAAAGGAGAGATAATACCCTAAGCTTCATAACGAAAAGCTACCCAAGCATGGACTGGACCCATGCATACACCGACGGTTCTGTAACAAAAACTACACAGAACGGAGGGGCAGGAGCATTCCTGAACCTACCAAATGGCAGACAAATAACACTGTCATTCGCTACTGGTAAGTACACAAGCAATTTCAGAGCGGAGGCAGAGGCACTGAGGGCGGCAGTGGAAGAAATGGTGACACACAGTGAAAATGAGAGCCATATAGTCCTGCTGACAGATGCTCTCGCCGTAGTCACAGCGCTAAAAAGCCAGAAAAACACTGAGCTTAATGACTTAAGAGCAGCACTCTGCAAACTGTGCCAGCAGTCCGCACCAAAAAGGGTAGTGGTACAGTGGGTTCCGTCACACTGCAACATCCAAGGCAACGAGGAGGCAGACAGACTGGCAAAAGAAGGTGCAAGACTACCACAAACAGATACCAGTATGACGTACGAAGAGTCAAAACGGCTTATCAAAGCCAGATACATGACCAAATGGGAAACCGAACATACTGGTTACACCAAAAACGATGCCTATTACCAGTTGAACCGAAGAGAGCAGGTCGTTGTCTTCAGACTTCGCACTGGCCACAACAGACTGAGGTACCACCTATTCAACAAATTGAAGATAGGGTGTACCGACGAATGCCCGTGCGGTACTGGTAAAATGACCGCTGAACATCTGCTGCAGAACTGCCCGACATACGAGGATCAGAGAGAGCAGATGTGGCCATTACCAGTGGAACTGCAAGACAAGCTCTATGGCAGTGGCGACAGCCTCAGGATGACCGCCGCTTTTTTCGAAAAAATAATGGTTACTGTCTGACTGCGTACGCAGAAGAAGAAGAAGATCAAGGTGTCCTGAGCTACCTTGGTCCAGTGGTAAGACATATTGGTCAAGCGTCCTGAGCTACCTTGGTCCAGTGGTAAGATATATTGATCAAGGCATCCTGAGCTACCTTGGTCCAGTGGTAAGACATATTGGCCAAGACGCCCTGAGCTATATTCGTCCAGTGGTAAGATATATTGATCAAGGCATCCTGAGCTACCTTGGTCCAGTGGTAAGACATATTGGTCAAGGCGTCCTGAGCTACCTTGGTCCAGTGGTAAAACATATTAGTCAAGGCGTCTTGAGCTACCTTGGTCCAGTGGTAAGACATATTGGTCAAGGCGACTGGTGATAGCATATGTTGAAGGTTTTTCCCCTTGATATCACTTACAGCCATTGGAATGGGGTGGGAATTTATTTTTAAAAAAAATAAATTTTGAAGTTGTTGTTTGCATGCGTCCGAGTGCAACCAACTTCGGCATGCATTTTATGTAAGAGGCTGCTTCCTCCTGCATTTTCTAAAGGCTTACATCCCCGGGTAACGGCCAGTGCTGTGATTGGGGAGCGAACCCAGCACTTTCAGGTTGTGAGCTGTGTCACTTAACCACTAGCCTACGCCATCCTCCGTTTAGGAATTTAATAAGTTTCCTAATATTTTTACTCGGACAGCGGCTGACAGCTTGCTATTTTTAATCTTCAAGGGTTCTTTCACGTACACAATATGGACACAGGTGCTCTGAGATTATTGTCTGTCTCTGATAGGACTAGGCACACAATCTCACCCCACTTGAGACCAGTGGTCACTTAAAACTTTTGAGATTCCAATATTCACTGTTTCGTTTGTTCATTGGTTTCTTGAGCGGTGAGTGCTTTACCTCTCTGCTATAGCGGACCTCTAGTAGTGTACAGTCTTTACTCGTCTCCTGATCCTCTATGAAAAGAGTTATTCACTCATTTGTCCCCGTATCACACAGCAGGAGTAGTAGTAGCAGATTGATAGAATGGTACTGCCACAAACAGTTCACCAGATATACTCAGGCCAATGTTTGATGACTTGACATGTATTTCTTGAAGCCATATACTCTCCAGGGACCTGAATAGGTTTTGATTGATTGATTGATTGATTGGTCCTAACTACAAAAACTTTACCAGATATAGCCAGGCCAATGTTTGATGACTTGACATGTATTTCTTGAAGACCTATGCTCCACAGGGGACCTGAACACATTCTGAATGATAGATTGGTCCTACACTACTAAATCCTGTTATTTGTGTTACAGCTTAGGACACAAGAAAACACACAGTTTTTTTTCTCCATCAGTGCCACAGAATCAGGGTTATACAATATTGTGGTAAGTTGCATTCAAATCATCTATACCATAATACTACAGCATCTCTTGTTCCTCTTCGTTTGCACTGTTTGTTGTTATACATTTGATATGTTGCGCTATCATTTCTAATATGAATGTGATGTCTGTAGCTAGCCTGTCCAGCATTATTGTGCTATCATTTCTAATATGAATGTGATGTCTGTAGCTAGCCTGTCCAGCATTATTGTGCTATCATTTCTAATATGAATGTGATGTCTGTAGCTAGCCTGTCCAGCATTATTGTGCTATCATTTCTAATATGAAAGAGCTTCAAGAGCTAGATTTGACTGATAGTCTGACTGCTGTCTCACATACAGGGGATGTAATCTATGCTTCAAGAGCTAGATTTGACTGATAGTCTGACTGCTGGCTCACATACAGGGGATGTAATCTATGCTTCAAGAGCTAGATTTGACTGATAGTCTGACTGCTGGCTCACATACAGGGGATGTAATCTATGCTTCAAGAGCTAGATTTGACTGATAGTCTGACTGCTGGCTCACGTACAGGTGATGTAAGCTATGCTTCAAGAACTAGATTTGACTGATAGTCTGACTGCTGGCTCACGTACAGGTGATGTAATCTATGCTTCAAGAACTAGATTTGACTGATAGTCTGACTGCTGGCTCACGTACAGGTGATGTAATCTATGCTTCAAGAACTAGATTTGACTGATAGTCTGACTGCTGGCTCACGTACAGGTGATGTAATCTATGTTTCAAGAACTAGATTTGACTGATAGTCTGACTGCTGGCTCACGTACAGGTGATGTAATCTATGCTTCAAGAACTAGATTTGACTGACAGTCTGACTGCTGGCTCACCTACATATGATATAATCTTTGCTTCAAGAACTAGATTTGATTTATTCATTTGGCTCCAACAGAAGCATAGGGCTACTATTACTACTAGCCCTTTACAGGAAGTCTGTATCTGAATATTTGCAAACAAGAGCAATAAGGTGTGAACATTGAAAACAAGTCTGATGGAGACTCCTGACAATGAACCTGACCAAAGTAGACAAAGGATATCGTAGAGATAACAATAATTTTAACAGATGTCAGAAATATTGGTGAAACATTCAGCAGTAATTCTCTACGACTAAACCATGTGGTCAGCCTATTACAATTGCTACACCATCTATTGTTACTCGCCCGTCAGCTCTAACCATCCGTTCCACCTGCTGTACAAATGCTTCTGTTGTAGTCTTTTTTTTGTTGTTGTTGTTGTTTGTTTTGTTTTCCTTTTTTTTTTTTTTTTTCGCCTCATTTCTCCATTCTGCAAGGTGGTGTACGTTGCACTACAGTTTTATTTTGCGCCAGTCGTCCCATGTGCATCTGACTTTGGAATGCATTTTATGTAAGGGTCTGCTTCCTCCTGCCTTTTCTCCGGGGTAACGGCCGGTGCTGTGATGACAATCCCATGTTGCAGTCTGAACAGGACGACCAGCTTAGATTTCAGAAAGTTCTGTTGCCCTAAAAAACTCACAACAGCACACTGTTCTTTGTACAGTCTGTGAGCACGGCCACCATTTTGTATCTGAGATGTGCACATTCGTGTGACATCTAGTGTCTTCTACTTACAGTAATCACAAAACTGGATATTGCTGACACCTTTAGAAACTACCAACTGCATTTTCCAGCTATTCGATATCAGTTTGTGTGACCTACTTGCTGACTTAACACTTGTATATTTGTGTTATGAATAAGTCAGGTTCAGATAAATGACTAACGTTAAAAATGTTTAATTAAATAGGAGCTTTTGTCACACAACTTTGAAAAGAACAAGAAATTGCCGCTTGCTGGATTCAAACCAGCAACTCTAGTATTCCAAAACTTTCTACTACCAGCTGAGCTATTGCATGTCATACATGCTGCGTTTATATGTTTAGAATTATTTTAGTGAACCACTACTATGTCAATTAACAGGTTTGAAGGTCACATTGACAGGCAAGGTCGATGCCTAGTTTCTGTTCTGGCACATTGACTGACAAACATATTTGGTTTCTGTTTTGTTACTGAGACAAGCGTGTAGTTTCTGTTTTGTTACTGAGACAAGCATGTGGTTTCTGTTTTGTTACTGAGACAAGCATGTGGTTTCTGTTTTGTTACTGAGACAAGCATGTGGTTTCTGTTTTGTTACTGAGACAAGTGTATAGTTTCTGTTTTGTTACTGAGACAAGCATGTGGTTTCTGTTTTGTTACTGAGACAAGCGTGTAGTTTCTGTTTTTGTTACTGAGACAAGCATGTAGTTTCTGTTTTGTTACTGAGACAAGCATGTGGTTTCTGTTTTGTTACTGAGACAAGCATGTGGTTTCTGTTTTGTTACTGACACAAGCATGTGGTTTCTGTTTTGTTACTGAGACAAGCATGTGGTTTCTGTTTTGTTACTGACACAAGCATGTGGTTTCTGTTTTTGTTACTGAGACAAGCATGTGGTTTCTGTTTTGTTACTGAGACAAGCATGTGGTTTCTGTTTTGTTACTGACACAAGCATGTGGTTTCTGTTTTGTTACTGAGACAAGCGTGTAGTTTCTGTTTTGTTACTGAGACAAATGTGAAGTTTCTGTTTTGTTACTGAGACAAGCGTGTAGTTTCTGTTTTGTTACTGAGACAAGCATGTGGTTTCTGTTTTGTTACTGAGACAAGCGTGTAGTTTCTGTTTTTGTTACTGAGACAAGCATGTGGTTTCTGTTTTGTTACTGAGACAAGCATGTGGTTTCTGTTTTGTTACTGACACAAGCATGTGGTTTCTGTTTTGTTACTGAGACAAGCTTGTGGTTTCTGTTTTGTTACTGAGACAAACGAATATTTTCTGTTTTGTTACTGAGACAAATGCATAGTTTGTGTTTTGTTACTGAGACAAGTGTATAGTTTCTGTTTTGTTACTGAGACAAGCGTGTGGTTTCTGTTTTGTTACTGAGACAAGCTTGTGGTTTCTGTTTTGTTACTGAGACAAATGAATATTTTCTGTTTTGTTACTGAGACAAGCTTGTGGTTTCTGTTTTGTTACTGAGACAAACGAATATTTTCTGTTTTGTTACTGAGACAAGTGTGTGGTTTCTGTTCTGGCACATTGACTGACAAATGGACAAACAGCAAGAATTATGAGTATTGATAGTTTTGCCCAAAACCATTTAGTTCAATAAATTTTGTTTTTGAAAAACTGTTTAAGAAACCGAGTTACTGGTCTTGGATGTTAAGACAAAAATCTTGTAAATAAGGTTAAAGTGTTAAAATGATTCACTATGCAGAGCCGGGCGTCAGGGTCAGATGCAACATGCTGACCAAGACTCTACTTCATGTGCACATCATGCACCTGGAAAGGAGCTGTTTTACAGCAATCTAGCCAGCAAGATTTGAATCAACACAGTGATCCCCCATAGAGGCAGACCTGCTGAGAAACCGTGTATAACACTACAGCTAGGAGGACATAGGTTGACCTTTCTTCAGTACATATGATATGAGAAGAGCCACTGTAAACCGTCTACCAAAGAAAATGTGTGAAGTCTGAAAAACTCTCAGTGCGAGTAGCTCCGAAAACAAATGGCACAGCAGACAATAAGTGAGCTCATGAACTTTCTTAAAACTGTACAAAGTTCTCATACGTCGGCTTGAGAGGAGGTAACACATAAATATAACATTTCCTCTACACATATGTTCTACACAAAATATACAGCAATGAACAAGAAAGTAGAGGAGATGTTTCCTAGAGTACAACCATTATTGTTCCAGTTGTAGGTCTGGGACTGAAAGTAGAGAAGATGTTTCCTTACAACCATTATTGTTCCAGTTGTAGGTCTGGGACTGAAAGTAGAGAAGATGTTTCCTAGAGTACAACCATTATTGTTCCAGTTGTAGGTCTGGGACTGAAAGTAGAGAAGATGTTTCCTAGAGTACAACCATTATTGTTCCAGTTGTAGGTCTGGGACTGAAAGTAGAGAAGATGTTTCCTAGAGTACAACCATTATTGTTCTAATTGTAGGTCTGGGACTGAAAGTAGAGGAGATGTTTCCTTACAACCATTATTGTTCCAGTTGTAGGTCTGGGACTGAAAGTAGAGAAGATGTTTCCTAGAGTACAACCATTATTGTTCCAGTTGTAGGTCTGGGACTGAAAGTAGAGAAGATGTTTCCTAGAGTACAACCATTATTGTTCTAATTGTAGGTCTGGGACTGAAAGTAGAGAAGATGTTTCCTTTCAACCATTATTGTTCCAATTGTAGGTCTGGGACTGAAAGTAGAGAAGATGTTTCCTAGAGTACAACCATTATTGTTCCAGTTGTAGGTCTGGGACTGAAAGTAGAGGAGATGTTTCCTTACAACCATTATTGTTCCAGTTGTAGGTCTGGGACTGAAAGTAGAGAAGATGTTTCCTAGAGTACAACCATTATTGTTCTAATTGTAGGTCTGGGACTGAAAGTAGAGAAGATGTTTCCTTTCAACCATTATTGTTCCAATTGTAGGTCTGGGACTGAAAGTAGAGAAGATGTTTCCTAGAGTACAACCATTATTGTTCCAGTTGTAGGTCTGGGACTGAAAGTAGAGAAGATGTTTCCTAGAGTACAACCATTATTGTTCCAATTGTAGGTCTGGGACTGAAAGTAGAGAAGATGTTTCCTAGAGTACAACCATTATTGTTCCAGTTGTAGGTCTGGGACTGAAAGTAGAGAAGATGTTTCCTAGAGTACAACCATTATTGTTCCAATTGTAGGTCTGGGACTGAAAGTAGAGAAGATGTTTCCTAGAGTACAACCATTATTGTTCTAATTGTAGGTCTGGGACTGAAAGTAGAGAAGATGTTTCCTAGAGTACAACCATTATTGTTCCAATTATAGGTCTGGGACTGAAAGTAGAGAAGATGTTTCCTTTCAACCATTATTGTTCCAATTGTAGGTCTGGGACTGAAAGTAGAGGAGATGTTTCCTAGAGTACAACCATTATTGTTCCAGTTGTAGGTCTGGGACTGAAAGTAGAGAAGATGTTTCCTTTCAACCATTATTGTTCCAATTGTAGGTCTGGGACTGAAAGTAGAGAAGATGTTTCCTAGAGTACAACCATTATTGTTCCAATTGTAGGTCTGGGACTGAAAGTAGAGAAGATGTTTCCTAGAGTACAACCATTATTGTTCCAGTTGTAGGTCTGGGTCTGAAAGTAGAGAAGATGTTTCCTAGAGTACAACCATTATTGTTCTAATTGTAGGTCTGGGACTGAAAGTAGAGAAGATGTTTCCTAGAGTACAACCATTATTGTTCCAGTTGTAGGTCTGGGACTGAAAGTAGAGAAGATGTTTCCTTTCAACCATTATTGTTCCAATTGTAGGTCTGGGACTGAAAGTAGAGAAGATGTTTCCTAGAGTACAACCATTATTGTTCCAGTTGTAGGTCTGGGACTGAAAGTAGAGAAGATGTTTCCTAGAGTACAACCATTATTGTTCCAGTTGTAGGTCTGGGACTGAAAGTAGAGAAGATGTTTCCTTTCAACCATTATTGTTCCAATTGTAGGTCTGGGACTGAAAGTAGAGAAGATGTTTCCTAGAGTACAACCATTATTGTTCCAGTTGTAGGTCTGGGACTGAAAGTAGAGAAGATGTTTCCTAGAGTACAACCATTATTGTTCTAATTGTAGGTCTGGGACTGAAAGTAGAGAAGATGTTTCCTAGAGTACAACCATTATTGTTCCAATTATAGGTCTGGGACTGAAAGTAGAGAAGATGTTTCCTTTCAACCATTATTGTTCCAATTGTAGGTCTGGGACTGAAAGTAGAGAAGATGTTTCCTAGAGTACAATCATTATTGTTCTAATTGTAGGTCTGGGACTGAAAGTAGAGAAGATGTTTCCTAGAGTACAACCATTATTGTTCCAGTTGTAGGTCTGGGACTGAAAGTAGAGAAGATGTTTCCTTTCAACCATTATTGTTCCAATTGTAGGTCTGGGACTGAAAGTAGAGAAGATGTTTCCTAGAGTACAATCATTATTGTTCTAATTGTAGGTCTGGGACTGAAAGTAGAGAAGATGTTTCCTAGAGTACAACCATTATTGTTCCAATTATAGGTCTGGGACTGAAAGTAGAGAAGATGTTTCCTAGAGTACAACCATTATTGTTCCAGTTGTAGGTCTGGGACTGAAAGTAGAGAAGATGTTTCCTTTCAACCATTATTGTTCCAATTGTAGGTCTGGGACTGAAAGTAGAGAAGATGTTTCCTAGAGTACAATCATTATTGTTCTAATTGTAGGTCTGGGACTGAAAGTAGAGAAGATGTTTCCTAGAGTACAACCATTATTGTTCCAGTTGTAGGTCTGGGACTGAAAGTAGAGAAGATGTTTCCTAGAGTACAACCATTATTGTTCCAATTGTATGTCTGGGACTGAAAGTAGAGAAGATGTTTCCTAGAGTACAATCATTATTGTTCTAATTGTAGGTCTGGGACTGAAAGTAGAGAAGATGTTTCCTTACAACCATTATTGTTCCAATTGTAGGTCTGGGACTGAAAGTAGAGAAGATGTTTCCTAGAGTACAACCATTATTGTTCCAATTGTAGGTCTGGGACTGAAAGTAGAGAAGATGTTTCCTAGAGTACAACCATTATTGTTCCAATTGTAGGTCTGGGACTGAAAGTAGAGAAGATGTTTCCTAGAGTACAACCATTATTGTTCCAGTTGTAGGTCTGGGTCTGAAAGTAGAGAAGATGTTTCCTAGAGTACAACCATTATTGTTCTAATTGTAGGTCTGGGACTGAAAGTAGAGAAGATGTTTCCTAGAGTACAACCATTATTGTTCCAGTTGTAGGTCTGGGACTGAAAGTAGAGAAGATGTTTCCTTTCAACCATTATTGTTCCAATTGTAGGTCTGGGACTGAAAGTAGAGAAGATGTTTCCTAGAGTACAATCATTATTGTTCTAATTGTAGGTCTGGGACTGAAAGTAGAGAAGATGTTTCCTAGAGTACAACCATTATTGTTCCAGTTGTAGGTCTGGGACTGAAAGTAGAGAAGATGTTTCCTTTCAACCATTATTGTTCCAATTGTAGGTCTGGGACTGAAAGTAGAGAAGATGTTTCCTAGAGTACAACCATTATTGTTCCAGTTGTAGGTCTGGGACTGAAAGTAGAGAAGATGTTTCCTAGAGTACAACCATTATTGTTCTAATTGTAGGTCTGGGACTGAAAGTAGAGAAGATGTTTCCTAGAGTACAATCATTATTGTTCTAATTGTAGGTCTGGGACTGAAAGTAGAGAAGATGTTTCCTAGAGTACAACCATTATTGTTCCAATTATAGGTCTGGGACTGAAAGTAGAGAAGATGTTTCCTAGAGTACAACCATTATTGTTCCAGTTGTAGGTCTGGGACTGAAAGTAGAGAAGATGTTTCCTTTCAACCATTATTGTTCCAATTGTAGGTCTGGGACTGAAAGTAGAGAAGATGTTTCCTAGAGTACAATCATTATTGTTCTAATTGTAGGTCTGGGACTGAAAGTAGAGAAGATGTTTCCTAGAGTACAACCATTATTGTTCCAGTTGTAGGTCTGGGACTGAAAGTAGAGAAGATGTTTCCTAGAGTACAACCATTATTGTTCCAATTGTAGGTCTGGGACTGAAAGTAGAGAAGATGTTTCCTAGAGTACAATCATTATTGTTCTAATTGTAGGTCTGGGACTGAAAGTAGAGAAGATGTTTCCTTACAACCATTATTGTTCCAATTGTAGGTCTGGGACTGAAAGTAGAGAAGATGTTTCCTAGAGTACAACCATTATTGTTCCAATTGTAGGTCTGGGACTGAAAGTAGAGAAGATGTTTCCTAGAGTACAACCATTATTGTTCCAATTGTAGGTCTGGGACTGAAAGTAGAGAAGATGTTTCCTAGAGTACAACCATTATTGTTCCAGTTGTAGGTCTGGGTCTGAAAGTAGAGAAGATGTTTCCTAGAGTACAACCATTATTGTTCTAATTGTAGGTCTGGGACTGAAAGTAGAGAAGATGTTTCCTAGAGTACAACCATTATTGTTCCAGTTGTAGGTCTGGGACTGAAAGTAGAGAAGATGTTTCCTTTCAACCATTATTGTTCCAATTGTAGGTCTGGGACTGAAAGTAGAGAAGATGTTTCCTAGAGTACAACCATTATTGTTCCAGTTGTAGGTCTGGGACTGAAAGTAGAGAAGATGTTTCCTAGAGTACAACCATTATTGTTCCAGTTGTAGGTCTGGGACTGAAAGTAGAGAAGATGTTTCCTTTCAACCATTATTGTTCCAATTGTAGGTCTGGGACTGAAAGTAGAGAAGATGTTTCCTAGAGTACAACCATTATTGTTCCAGTTGTAGGTCTGGGACTGAAAGTAGAGAAGATGTTTCCTAGAGTACAACCATTATTGTTCTAATTGTAGGTCTGGGACTGAAAGTAGAGAAGATGTTTCCTAGAGTACAACCATTATTGTTCCAATTATAGGTCTGGGACTGAAAGTAGAGAAGATGTTTCCTTTCAACCATTATTGTTCCAATTGTAGGTCTGGGACTGAAAGTAGAGAAGATGTTTCCTAGAGTACAATCATTATTGTTCTAATTGTAGGTCTGGGACTGAAAGTAGAGAAGATGTTTCCTAGAGTACAACCATTATTGTTCCAGTTGTAGGTCTGGGACTGAAAGTAGAGAAGATGTTTCCTTTCAACCATTATTGTTCCAATTGTAGGTCTGGGACTGAAAGTAGAGAAGATGTTTCCTAGAGTACAATCATTATTGTTCTAATTGTAGGTCTGGGACTGAAAGTAGAGAAGATGTTTCCTAGAGTACAACCATTATTGTTCCAATTATAGGTCTGGGACTGAAAGTAGAGAAGATGTTTCCTAGAGTACAACCATTATTGTTCCAGTTGTAGGTCTGGGACTGAAAGTAGAGAAGATGTTTCCTTTCAACCATTATTGTTCCAATTGTAGGTCTGGGACTGAAAGTAGAGAAGATGTTTCCTAGAGTACAATCATTATTGTTCTAATTGTAGGTCTGGGACTGAAAGTAGAGAAGATGTTTCCTAGAGTACAACCATTATTGTTCCAGTTGTAGGTCTGGGACTGAAAGTAGAGAAGATGTTTCCTAGAGTACAACCATTATTGTTCCAATTGTAGGTCTGGGACTGAAAGTAGAGAAGATGTTTCCTAGAGTACAATCATTATTGTTCTAATTGTAGGTCTGGGACTGAAAGTAGAGAAGATGTTTCCTTACAACCATTATTGTTCCAATTGTAGGTCTGGGACTGAAAGTAGAGAAGATGTTTCCTAGAGTACAACCATTATTGTTCCAATTGTAGGTCTGGGACTGAAAGTAGAGAAGATGTTTCCTAGAGTACAACCATTATTGTTCCAATTGTAGGTCTGGGACTGAAAGTAGAGAAGATGTTTCCTAGAGTACAACCATTATTGTTCTAATTGTAGGTCTGGGACTGAAAGTAGAGAAGATGTTTCCTTTCAACCATTATTGTTCCAATTGTAGGTCTGGGCAGACGATGATTTACGCATGATTGATGGTCTGTGTAAGTGCTGGATAATACAGAATGATGTTAGGACCTGCAAGAACAGCTGTAGTGGCACAGAAACAAGCTATTTCTACGTGAACATAACAAGTAAGGATTGTTAGGGAGTAGAATTAGAGCCACTTTATGTTATGTTATTTAGGACTGACATCACTGCAATACAGGCAGACTTATCAGTGTTTAGCCTCTTTCACCATGGGGTGATGGGTATGGATACTCATAGTTTATGTGCTCTACTGATTCTACACCCTTCCTTGTTTCTTCTTCTTCGCTATCCCTGAACAGGACGTTTTGTTACGTTGTGTCACATTTCACAGTGTGGCTGCAGTATCTGACACATCTGGTCTCAGCATGGCACATTTTTGTGTCTGTGTTTGCCTTCCCTCTTTGTTCAAATACAGCCTGTTCCCAGGGTCACCACTTGGAGGTTAAATAGGATCTTGGGCAGCTTGAGTCACTGACTGCTGCCAGCTCGTTCACTGCGTCTTCAGCCACTGTAAAGTAAATCATATACAGACACACAAACACCAAGATATCACGTCCCGTATCATCCATTCCAGCCGTCTACACATCTTTCTTATCCATTTCTCTCTATCTCTCTCTCCTTTCTTTTCAAGATGAAAAAAGGAAAATTGCAGAATCCTTTAAACTCCTCCCTCCTGCCTCTCTCTCTCTATCTCTATATGTATATTATGGCAGAACACTAACAAAATGACAAAAATAAAGATCCTGAATACTTGCATCTTCCCGTTGGCAATGTACGGAAGCGAGACATGGTTAACCACACAAGCCCTACAGAAGTAGGTTGGATCCTTCCCACTAAGATGCTACAAGAGGGTGCACAAAATACCACGCATAGTGAACAAGAAAAACACAGAAATCCTACAGGAGGGCGCTCATGCATAGTTTAGACACTCACATGTGATCAGATCTCTACTCAGACTACACCTCTCACATGTGATCAGATCTCTACTCAGACTACACCTCTCACATGTGATCAGATCTCTACTCAGACTACACCTCTCACATGTGATCAGATCTCTACTCAGACTACACCTCTCACATGTGATCAGATCTCTACTCAGACTACACCTCTCACATGTGATCAGATCTCTACTCAGACTAGTCTACACACTCACATGTGATCAGATCTCTACTCAGACTAGTATGCACACTCACATGTGATCAGATCTCTACTCAGACTAGTCTACACACTCACATGTAATCAAATCTCTACTCAGACTAGTCTACACACTCACATGTGATCAGATCTCTACTCAGACTAGCCTACATTCTCACATGTGATCAGATCTCTACTCAGACTAGTCTACACACTCACATGTAATGAAATCTCTACTCAAACTAGTCTACACACTCACATATAATCAGATCTCTACTCAGACTAGTCTACACACTCACATGTGATCAGATCTTGTACTGTTCACAGGGTGTCCATCATGCACAAATCGTGAGGCTCGAGGGGTATGATGGGATAACCACCTCTTAAACTCTCTCTCTCCCAGTCTGCCAAATCTATCTCTACATTGTCTTTTATAGACTCAAGAAGCAAACATGGTTAAGAAGCAAACATGGTTGTCCAGTGGTTTACCCCAGTTGGCTGGTTAGCTATCATTCTAAATTGATCCCACCCAGTCTAACATCTTTTTGGCTGCCATATTTGCAAGTCACTGTCACTTTAAATGTGACGGCCTTCCGTGGGAGTATTTGTTGATAACTAACCCCTATCCACTTAGGTCTGGTACTTGATTGGTCAGTCTGACACGCACCCTCAAACTAGCCAAGTTTTTTTCTCTCTATCATGTATATTTACCTCTCGCTTCGGTCTGCACGAAGCTTTGGTGTTGTGACTGGGGATGACCCCTGCTCGTCCAAAAACATTCAGGCAACTTTGATTCTCAGAGAATACCATTGCAAGTTTGATCTTCCCTGCCCTAAACGCCCATGCTCCACAGGGAACTGGAACTGTCACAACAGTGGGAGAGCTGACCAAGGATGAAGTGTCTTACAGATAGGCAGGAGACTGACGTTCTGGCAAGAACATGTTACATGAGGATAATGATGAAAATATATCAATGAGTGAGAAAGACTACTCACTTCTGGCAAGGAATAGACCTCAGCCAATGGCATAGGCTTTAATGTGAAAAAGTCTTTAATACACATGATTGAACCAGGTGCCAGTGGTTCAGAGCACCTGCCTACATTTAGGTCCCATCACCCTGGTCAGTGCATATGCATCTTGTGCTCCACACCTGAAACCAAAGTTCTGCAAGGATATATCCACAGCCATTAGCAGTATGTATGGTCAAGAACGGCTTATTCTACTAGGTGACTTCCATGAGTGGGTGCTGATCACAATTCATGGCAGAGGTGGACTTTTCAAAATCCTCTTTAAAATAGACTGCCTAAGCAAACTGCTATAGTTAATAATTTTGTTCCATGGGACCATAGAAGGAACAGGCCAGTTTTGGTGGTAGCTTATTACAATCATTTGAAATTAATTAGGCTGATCAATGCACTGTTCATTCCTAACCTGGTGTTACCAATGTCAATCATGGTCCTTACTTAACAGATATAAGTGAGATCTAGAGCTGTGAGATGCACTGTGAGAAGTGCAGCTGGAAAGACAATCCCTGACCGAATCCACCATTTATGGAGGCAGATAGTATAAGAGTGAGATCTAGAAGTAAAAAAAAATCAAATAGTTTGCACATTTGGTCAGGATGGGTTATGAGCAGTCTGCAGCAAGAGCATATTGTATGAAAGTCTCCGGTCCACGTGCAAGGGGGCCGACCTCGACCTAGGTGGATCAAGGGTGTTTCTCACAGACTCAGTAAGTTCTGTGAAAGGACCAAACAAGCCTCCAAACTGGTGATAACAAGAAATCTACACATCCTTCCTCTCTGCCTCATGGCAAGGGCAGAAGGACAACATAAAAAAATACTGAAACATGCATTTGGAAACACAAATGAAGGAATCTGAATCATCTTTTCTCTGCTACTGAAACATGCATTTGGAAACACAAATGAAGGAATCTGAATCATCTTTGCTCTGCTACTGAAACATGCATTTGGAAACACAAATGAAGGAATCTGAATCATCTTTGCTCTGCTACTGAAACATGCATTTGGAAACACAAATGAAGGAATCTGAATCATCTTTTCTCTGCTACTGAAACATGCATTTGGAAACACAAATGAAGGAATCTGAATCATCTTTTCTCTGCTACTGAAACATGCATTTGGTAACACAAATGAAGGAATCTGAATCATCTTTTCTCTGCTACTGAAACATGCATTTGGAAACACAAATGAAGGAATCTGAATCATCTTTTCTCTGCTACTGAAACATGCATTTGGAAACACAAATGAAGGAATCTGAATCATCTTTTCTCTGCTACTGAAACATGCATTTGGTAACACAAATGAAGGAATCTGAATCATCTTTTCTCTGCTACTGAAACATGCATTTGGAAACACAAATGAAGGAATCTGAATCATCTTTTCTCTGCTACTGAAACATGCATTTGGAAACACAAATGAAGGAATCTGAATCATCTTTTCTCTGCTACTGAAACATGCATTTGGTAACACAAATGAAGGAATCTGAATCATCTTTTCTCTGCTACTGAAACATGCATTTGGTAACACAAATGAAGGAATCTGAATCATCTTTTCTCTGCTACTGAAACATGCATTTGGAAACACAAATGAAGGAATCTGAATCATCTTTTCTCTGCTACTGAAACATGCATTTGGTAACACAAATGAAGGAATCTGAATCATCTTTTCTCTGCTACTGAAACATGCATTTGGAAACACAAATGAAGGAATCTGAATCATCTTTTCTCTGCTACTGAAACATGCATTTGGAAACACAAATGAAGGAATCTGAATCATCTTTGCTCTGCTACTGAAACATGCATTTGGAAACACAAATGAAGGAATCTGAATCATCTTTTCTCTGCTACTGAAACATGCATTTGGAAACACAAATGAAGGAATCTGAATCATCTTTGCTCTGCTACTGAAACATGCATTTGGAAACACAAATGAAGGAATCTGAATCATCTTTTCTCTGCTACTGAAACATGCATTTGGAAACACAAATGAAGGAATCTGAATCATCTTTTCTCTGCTACTGAAACATGCATTTGGAAACACAAATGAAGGAATCTGAATCATCTTTTCTCTGCTACTGAAACATGCATTTGGAAACACAAATGAAGGAATCTGAATCATCTTTTCTCTGCTACTGAAACATGCATTTGGAAACACAAATGAAGGAATCTGAATCATCTTTTCTCTGCTACTGAAACATGCATTTGGAAACACAAATGAAGGAATCTGAATCATCTTTTCTCTGCTACTGAAACATGCATTTGGAAACACAAATGAAGGAATCTGAATCATCTTTTCTCTGCTACTGAAACATGCATTTGGAAACACAAATGAAGGAATCTGAATCATCTTTTCTCTGCTACTGAAACATGCATTTGGAAACACAAATGAAGGAATCTGAATCATCTTTGCTCTGCTACTGAAACATGCATTTGGAAACACAAATGAAGGAATCTGAATCATCTTTGCTCTGCTACTGAAACATGCATTTGGAAACACAAATGAAGGAATCTGAATCATCTTTTCTCTGCTACTGAAACATGCATTTGGAAACACAAATGAAGGAATCTGAATCATCTTTTCTCTGCTACTGAAACATGCATTTGGTAACACAAATGAAGGAATCTGAATCATCTTTTCTCTGCTACTGAAACATGCATTTGGAAACACAAATGAAGGAATCTGAATCATCTTTTCTCTGCTACTGAAACATGCATTTGGAAACACAAATGAAGGAATCTGAATCATCTTTTCTCTGCTACTGAAACATGCATTTGGAAACACAAATGAAGGAATCTGAATCATCTTTTCTCTGCTACTGAAACATGCATTTGGAAACACAAATGAAGGAATCTGAATCATCTTTTCTCTGCTACTGAAACATGCATTTGGAAACACAAATGAAGGAATCTGAATCATCTTTTCTCTGCTACTGAAACATGCATTTGGAAACACAAATGAAGGAATCTGAATCATCTTTGCTCTGCTACTGAAACATGCATTTGGAAACACAAATGAAGGAATCTGAATCATCTTTTCTCTGCTACTGAAACATGCATTTGGAAACACAAATGAAGGAATCTGAATCATCTTTTCTCTGCTACTGAAACATGCATTTGGAAACACAAATGAAGGAATCTGAATCATCTTTTCTCTGCTACTGAAACATGCATTTGGAAACACAAATGAAGGAATCTGAATCATCTTTTCTCTGCTACTGAAACATGCATTTGGAAACACAAATGAAGGAATCTGAATCATCTTTTCTCTGCTACTGAAACATGCATTTGGAAACACAAATGAAGGAATCTGAATCATCTTTTCTCTGCTACTGAAACATGCATTTGGAAACACAAATGAAGGAATCTGAATCATCTTTTCTCTGCTACTGAAACATGCATTTGGAAACACAAATGAAGGAATCTGAATCATCTTTTCTCTGCTACTGAAACATGCATTTGGAAACACAAATGAAGGAATCTGAATCATCTTTGCTCTGCTACTGAAACATGCATTTGGAAACACAAATGAAGGAATCTGAATCATCTTTTCTCTGCTACTGAAACATGCATTTGGTAACATAAATGAAGGAATCTGAATCATCTTTGCTCTGCTACTGAAACATGCATTTGGAAACACAAATGAAGGAATCTGAATCATCTTTTCTCTGCTACTGAAACATGCATTTGGTAACATAAATGAAGGAATCTGAATCATCTTTGCTCTGCTACTGAAACATGCATTTGGTAACACAAATGAAGGAATCTGAATCATCTTTGCTCTGCTACTGAAACATGCATTTGGTAACACAAATGAAGGAATCTGAATCATCTTTGCTCTGCTACTGAAACATGCATTTGGTAACACAAATGAAGGAACCTGCTTTCACACTAGGTCGGATCAGAGAAATCACCATCAGGACTTTCTTGTCGCTGTTCAGACTACACTAGGCATCCACAGTCAGCAGGAACTTCAGAGTTTGATAGATCGCTTCTCCTAGGACTGCCAAGATTTTGGTCTCGCAGTATGTTTCAACAAAACAAATGTGCTGGGACAGA
Organism: Ariolimax columbianus; assembly: GCA_036924085.1. Classification (NCBI taxonomy): domain Eukaryota; kingdom Metazoa; phylum Mollusca; class Gastropoda; order Stylommatophora; family Arionidae; genus Ariolimax; species Ariolimax columbianus. The sequence goes on from JAVGWX010000022.1 coordinate 40,280,250, forward strand.
AAGTAGATGCTATACCAACTCTTATCGTTGATAATTATGAACTGGCAGCTGTGTACCAATTCACATACCTGGGGTCCCTCATCAACAACAAGCCCTCTCTAAACCCAGGAATAGACAGTCGTGCTGTCACAGCGGCTGCTACATTTGCTTGCATCACAATGCGTGTTTGGAAAAACCAGAAACTTACAATCAAAAACCAAGGCCATGGTTTGTAGTGTATGTGTGATGTATAGAGTGATATAGTACAAGAGTGATATGTAATTGTGTGGTTGGAGTTATATGGCGAGAGAGAGAGTATATTTCCTTACCTACGACCATAACCTGAAAAGAACATACAGAGTACGTTATATATTCATGCCATCAGACACAATAAAAAAGCCAATTTAGTTACTGCACAAATTGGTTATGACATCCTTATATTCTAGTTTGATCTTTTTGCAGGCCTGCCTTCACCACAACCATCCTCGACTACTTCTTCAACATCGTTAAGTACTTCATCAACATCGTCAAGTACTACATCAACATCGTCAAGTACTTCATCATCAAGTATTTCGTCGCCACAGTCATCATCCTCAAGTACTTCTACCACACAAACAGCAGCAACAACTGGTTCTACTACTGGCAGTAGCTCTTCATCGTCACCAGACTCTAATGTTGGCATCATCGTTGGAGTCGTTGTACCAGTTGTAGTCGTCATAATTATACTAGTTCTCTACCTACTCAGAAAGAGGCTGTCAGGTAAGGAAAATGATCATTACCAAATTTACCAACAATAAATAGGGGAACTGAGATGCAAGTCCAGTCAGGCACAACAGACTGACCAGGACATCGTGTAAGGGTCAGCACAACAGACTGACCAGGACATCGTGTAAGGGTCAGCACAACATACTGACCAGGACATCGTGTAAGGGTCAATACACTGACCAAGACCACAATTTCTCTTCCATGTAACGTTCCTTAGAAACAGGCTGTTTTCGAGACAGCTTGGCTGACGAGATGTGGATCAATGTGATCCTCGTAGTAGTGAGCGCCACGCAGATGAATCCGAGCATAGCACAACCGCCTGGAGCACTGCGTCCACCTTCATCAGCATGATCGAGAGGGGAGGAAAGCTACTACAACCCACCACTTAACGTCCATTTCAGGGCACTAAAAGGGTAAACTTACTCATTGTGGGCATTAAACAACAACCAACAATAAATAAAGCCAAGCTGCATTCCTCTCACACGTTCCTGGCCACTTCCTGGTAATGACTGCTAACTCAAACCGCATTGTATATCTGTCTTAATCAGCTCTTGCTTTTTGTTCTGATTTGTTCATTCCTTTTTTTCTGCTCTTTGTCCCTGACAAAGACCTATGGGGCCGTAACACAGGTTTTGCCCTGAGCCATTACCTAAATCTAATTTAATCAACCAAACTTATCAACTTATCTATATTTCAACAATTTGACTTGATTGGCTTAATCTTTCTTATTTAACCTTTGCGCCTCGAGCGTAGCCACTCTTCGACTTACGTCATGAAAATCACGGGCGTGCGGGTCGCTGGTATGCGACTTATGTTGTCCTTGCATAGTGATAGCCGTTCTAATCAAATATAAAAATGAACAGCTAATTAGAGGTAGTCTGAACAATACTGCTCTTTTGATTGAAGAAAGTTCCACCGTCAGATACCAACAATGGCGATTTTGAAATTAGTTTTAGACGTTTGGAAATGATTTCTAATGTTTTTCGCTTGGATTTGAAGATTTTGTTGAGAATGGGGAAGTCAAGTTTCTGCAACGGATTTTTCTGAGGTAAATCTATTTAGATTGCTTATGTAGGTACAATAATTACGTTTCTAGTCAAACATGACAGATACGGCCATTACAGTAAACATCGGTAATCCGTTTTCAAACCAAGGGACACTAAAAACGGGAGAGTCTAAATGTGTGTGCTATTTTTCAACACTATCACCTAAATTTGTTAAATCTCAGAAATTAACACACATGCAACAAAAACAATAACACCAGCAAATTCTTTATTCATTTATCTCTCTACTCACAAACAAATCATATCAATAGACCGTCCAATAAAGAGGTTACAACCCCTCAAAGTCTACAACCATTGGTTAAAAACGTCTTGTGCTGAAAAATAATGCAGCGGCAGGGAAAATTGCGTCAATTTGTCATAAAGCGCTGTAAAGGTTAATTGAGCATATGCCTGTAATGAACATTCTCCATATGTTGGGCCTCCTCTATAAGCACATAGACGTCTTTTTCTTTGGCGTTCGTGCTGAAAATGATGAATGTGACGTGGTTTCATAGTTTACAGCTAGGCAGTGATATCTGTGCCTTTTTGAAACGACGCATCCGATTTCAGCACAGCACTATTGGGGCCTGGTTTGCTTTTCCTCTTTAATCTTTTAGTCAGGCTGTTTTCAGGGTTGCCACTATGTAGCTGAATCAGATCAAGCGGTCATCTATCAGTTGTTAGTCTAGCTATGAGCTGCTAAATCTGATGCAAGCTGCTAGCTATGAGTCACTGACCCTGATGCAAGCAGCCAGCTATGAGTCACTGACCCTGATGCAAGCAGCCAGCTACGAGTCGATGACCCTGATGCAAGCAGCCAACTATGAGTCAATGACTTTGATGCAAGCAGCCAGCTATGAGTCGCTAGTCCAGCTACGAGTCGCTGACCCTGATGCAAGCAGCCAGCTATGAGTCAATGACTGATGCAAGAAGGAAGCTATGAGTCGCTAGTCCAGCTACGAGTCGCTGACCCTGATGCAAGCAGCCAGCTATGAGTCAATGACTGATGCAAGCAGGAAGCTATGAGTCGCTAGTCCAGCTACGAGTAACTGACTCTGATGCAGCAACCAGCTATGAGTCACTGACCCTGATGCAAGCAGCCAACTATGAGTCAATGGCCCTGATGCAAGCAACCAGCTATGAGTCACTGACCCTGATGCAAGCAGCCAACTATGAGCCAATGGCCCTGATGCAAGCAGTCAGCTATGATTCACTGACTCTGATGCAAGCAGCCATCTATGAGTCGCTAGTCCAGCTATGAGTCACTGACCCTGATGCAAGCAGCCAGCTATGAGTCAATGACTCTGATGCAAGCAGCCAGCTATGGGCATCTTGGGCCTTAAACTTTAAATGCTGTGGCCTTCTCTTTCAGTATTTTTTGCCTGGAGTTTCTTGATCTGCCCACTCTTTTTTTAACTGATTCCAACCCACCATTGGAGGTTTGAGCCAGAACTCAAGTTTGGCCAGGACATACAGTAAACCACTCCCCACCATTGTAGGTTTGAGCCAGAATTCCACCTTGACCACCACAGGCAGTAAACCCCCATCCATCATTGTAGGTTTGAGCCAGAACCCCAGCTTGACCACCACAGACAGTAAACCCTCATCCATCGTTGTAGGCTTGAGCCAGAACCCCAGCTTGACCACAACAGACAATAAACCCCCATCCACCGTTGTAGGTTTGAGCCAGAACACCAGCTTGACCGCCACAGACAGTAAACCCCCATCCACCGTTGTAGGTTTGAGCCAGAACACCAGCTTGACCGCCACAGACAGTAAACCTCCATCCACCATTGTAGGTTTGAGCCAGAACCCCAGCTTGACCTCCACAGACAGTAAACCCCCATCCACCGTTGTAGGTTTGAGCCAGAACACCAGCTTGACCGCCACAGACAGTAAACCCCCCATCCACCGTTGTAGGTTTGAGCCAGAGCCTAAGCTTGACCACAACAGACAGTAAACCCCCATCCACCGTTGTAGGTTTGAGCCAGAACCCCAGCTTGACCACCACAGACAGTAAACCCCCATCCACCGTTGTAGGTTTTAGTCAGAACCCCAGCTTGACCAGATAGTAAACCCTCATCCGCTCTTGGAAGTTTGAGCCAGAACCCCAGCTTGACCACCACAGACAGTAAACCCCCATCCACCGTTGTAGGTTTGAGTCAGAACCCAGCTTGACCAGATAGTAAACCCTCATCCGCTCTTGGAAGTTTAAGCCAGAACCCCAGCTTGACCACCACAGACAGTAAACCCTTATCCACCGTTGTAGGTTTGAGTCAGAACCCCAGCTTGACCACCACAGACAGTAAACCCCCATCCACCATTGTAGTTTTGAGTCAGAACCCCATCTTGACCACCACAGACAGTAAACCCCCATCCACCGTTGTAGGTTTGAGCCAGAACACCAGCTTGACCGCCACAGACAGTAAACCCCCCATCCACCGTTGTAGGTTTGAGCCAGAGCCTAAGCTTGACCACAACAGACAGTAAACCCCCATCCACCGTTGTAGGTTTGAGCCAGAACCCCAGCTTGACCACCACAGACAGTAAACCCCCATCCACCGTTGTAGGTTTGAGCCAGAACCCCAGCTTGACCACCACAGACAGTAAACCCCCATCCACCGTTGTAGGTTTTAGTCAGAACCCCAGCTTGACCAGATAGTAAACCCTCATCCGCTCTTGGAAGTTTGAGCCAGAACCCCAGCTTGACCACCACAGACAGTAAACCCCCATCCACCGTTGTAGGTTTGAGTCAGAACCCCAGCTTGACCAGATAGTAAACCCTCATCCGCTCTTGGAAGTTTAAGCCAGAACCCCAGCTTGACCACCACAGACAGTAAACCCTTATCCACCGTTGTAGGTTTGAGTCAGAACCCCAGCTTGACCACCACAGACAGTAAACCCCCATCCACCATTGTAGTTTTGAGTCAGAACCCCAGCTTGACCACCACAGACAATAAACCCCCATCCACCATTGTAGGTTTGAGCCAGAACCCCAGCTTGACCACCACAGACAGTAAACCCCCATCCACCGTTGTAGGTTTGAGCCAGAACCCCAGCTTGACCACCACAGATTGTAGACACCCACCCACCATCAGAGGTTTAAACCAGAACCTCAGAGCTTGACCGGATAGTAAATCCTCATCCGCTCTTGGAAGTTTGAGCCAGAACCCCAGCTTGACCACCACAGACAGTAAACCCCCATCCACCGTTGTAGGTTTGAGTCAGAACCCCAGCTTGACCAGATAGTAAACCCTCATCCGCTCTTGGAAGTTTAAGCCAGAACCCCAGCTTGACCACCACAGACAGTAAACCCTTATCCACCGTTGTAGGTTTGAGTCAGAACCCCAGCTTGACCACCACAGACAGTAAACCCCCATCCACCATTGTAGTTTTGAGTCAGAACCCCAGCTTGACCACCACAGACAGTAAACCCCCATCCACCATTGTAGGTTTGAGCCAGAACCCCAGCTTGACCACCACAGACAGTAAACCCCCATCCACCGTTGTAGGTTTGAGCCAGAACCCCAGCTTGACCACCACAGATTGTAGACACCCACCCACCATCAGAGGTTTAAACCAGAACCTCAGAGCTTGACCGGATAGTAAATCCTCATCCGCTCTTGGAAGTTTGAGCCAGAACCCCAGCTTGACCACCACAGACAGTAAACCCCCATACACCGTTGTAGGTTTGAGTCAGAACCCCAGCTTGACCAGATAGTAAACCCTCATCCGCTCTTGGAAGTTTAAGCCAGAACCCCAGCTTGACCACCACAGACAGTAAACCCTTATCCACCGTTGTAGGTTTGAGCCAGAGCCTAAGCTTGACCACAACAGACAGTAAACCCCCATCCACCGTTGTAGGTTTGAGCCAGAACCCCAGCTTGACCACCACAGACAGTAAACCCCCATCCACCGTTGTAGGTTTTAGTCAGAACCCCAGCTTGACCAGATAGTAAACCCTCATCCGCTCTTGGAAGTTTGAGCCAGAACCCCAGCTTGACCACCACAGACAGTAAACCCCCATCCACCGTTGTAGGTTTGAGTCAGAACCCAGCTTGACCAGATAGTAAACCCTCATCCGCTCTTGGAAGTTTAAGCCAGAACCCCAGCTTGACCACCACAGACAGTAAACCCTTATCCACCGTTGTAGGTTTGAGTCAGAACCCCAGCTTGACCACCACAGACAGTAAACCCCCATCCACCATTGTAGTTTTGAGTCAGAACCCCATCTTGACCACCACAGACAGTAAACCCCCATCCACCGTTGTAGGTTTGAGCCAGAACACCAGCTTGACCGCCACAGACAGTAAACCCCCCATCCACCGTTGTAGGTTTGAGCCAGAGCCTAAGCTTGACCACAACAGACAGTAAACCCCCATCCACCGTTGTAGGTTTGAGCCAGAACCCCAGCTTGACCACCACAGACAGTAAACCCCCATCCACCGTTGTAGGTTTGAGCCAGAACCCCAGCTTGACCACCACAGACAGTAAACCCCCATCCACCGTTGTAGGTTTTAGTCAGAACCCCAGCTTGACCAGATAGTAAACCCTCATCCGCTCTTGGAAGTTTGAGCCAGAACCCCAGCTTGACCTCCACAGACAGTAAACCCCCATCCACCGTTGTAGGTTTGAGCCAGAACACCAGCTTGACCGCCACAGACAGTAAACCCCCCATCCACCATTGTAGGTTTGAGTCAGAACCCCAGCTTGACCAGATAGTAAACCCTCATCCGCTCTTGGAAGTTTAAGCCAGAACCCCAGCTTGACCACCACAGACAGTAAACCCTTATCCACCGTTGTAGGTTTGAGTCAGAACCCCAGCTTGACCACCACAGACAGTAAACCCCCATCCACCATTGTAGTTTTGAGTCAGAACCCCATCTTGACCACCACAGAAAGTAAACCCCCATCCACCGTTGTAGGTTTGAGCCAGAACACCAGCTTGACCGCCACAGACAGTAAACCCCCCATCCACCGTTGTAGGTTTGAGCCAGAGCCTAAGCTTGACCACAACAGACAGTAAACCCCCATCCACCGTTGTAGGTTTGAGCCAGAACCCCAGCTTGACCACCACAGACAGTAAACCCCCATCCACCGTTGTAGGTTTTAGTCAGAACCCCAGCTTGACCAGATAGTAAACCCTCATCCGCTCTTGGAAGTTTGAGCCAGAACCCCAGCTTGACCACCACAGACAGTAAACCCCCATCCACCGTTGTAGGTTTGAGTCAGAACCCCAGCTTGACCAGATAGTAAACCCTCATCCGCTCTTGGAAGTTTAAGCCAGAACCCCAGCTTGACCACCACAGACAGTAAACCCTTATCCACCGTTGTAGGTTTGAGTCAGAACCCCAGCTTGACCACCACAGACAGTAAACCCCCATCCACCATTGTAGTTTTGAGTCAGAACCCCAGCTTGACCACCACAGACAATAAACCCCCATCCACCATTGTAGGTTTGAGCCAGAACCCCAGCTTGACCACCACAGACAGTAAACCCCCATCCACCGTTGTAGGTTTGAGCCAGAACCCCAGCTTGACCACCACAGATTGTAGACACCCACCCACCATCAGAGGTTTAAACCAGAACCTCAGAGCTTGACCGGATAGTAAATCCTCATCCGCTCTTGGAAGTTTGAGCCAGAACCCCAGCTTGACCACCACAGACAGTAAACCCCCATCCACCGTTGTAGGTTTGAGTCAGAACCCCAGCTTGACCAGATAGTAAACCCTCATCCGCTCTTGGAAGTTTAAGCCAGAACCCCAGCTTGACCACCACAGACAGTAAACCCTTATCCACCGTTGTAGGTTTGAGTCAGAACCCCAGCTTGACCACCACAGACAGTAAACCCCCATCCACCATTGTAGTTTTGAGTCAGAACCCCAGCTTGACCACCACAGACAGTAAACCCCCATCCACCATTGTAGGTTTGAGCCAGAACCCCAGCTTGACCACCACAGACAGTAAACCCCCATCCACCGTTGTAGGTTTGAGCCAGAACCCCAGCTTGACCACCACAGATTGTAGACACCCACCCACCATCAGAGGTTTAAACCAGAACCTCAGAGCTTGACCGGATAGTAAATCCTCATCCGCTCTTGGAAGTTTGAGCCAGAACCCCAGCTTGACCACCACAGACAGTAAACCCCCATACACCGTTGTAGGTTTGAGTCAGAACTCCAGCTTGACCAGATAGTAAACCCTCATCCGCTCTTGGAAGTTTAAGCCAGAACCCCAGCTTGACCACCACAGACAGTAAACCCTTATCCACCGTTGTAGGTTTGAGCCAGAGCCTAAGCTTGACCACAACAGACAGTAAACCCCCATCCACCGTTGTAGGTTTGAGCCAGAACCCCAGCTTGACCACCACAGACAGTAAACCCCCATCCACCGTTGTAGGTTTTAGTCAGAACCCCAGCTTGACCAGATAGTAAACCCTCATCCGCTCTTGGAAGTTTGAGCCAGAACCCCAGCTTGACCACCACAGACAGTAAACCCCCATCCACCGTTGTAGGTTTGAGTCAGAACCCAGCTTGACCAGATAGTAAACCCTCATCCGCTCTTGGAAGTTTAAGCCAGAACCCCAGCTTGACCACCACAGACAGTAAACCCTTATCCACCGTTGTAGGTTTGAGTCAGAACCCCAGCTTGACCACCACAGACAGTAAACCCCCATCCACCATTGTAGTTTTGAGTCAGAACCCCATCTTGACCACCACAGACAGTAAACCCCCATCCACCGTTGTAGGTTTGAGCCAGAACACCAGCTTGACCGCCACAGACAGTAAACCCCCCATCCACCGTTGTAGGTTTGAGCCAGAGCCTAAGCTTGACCACAACAGACAGTAAACCCCCATCCACCGTTGTAGGTTTGAGCCAGAACCCCAGCTTGACCACCACAGACAGTAAACCCCCATCCACCGTTGTAGGTTTGAGCCAGAACCCCAGCTTGACCACCACAGACAGTAAACCCCCATCCACCGTTGTAGGTTTTAGTCAGAACCCCAGCTTGACCAGATAGTAAACCCTCATCCGCTCTTGGAAGTTTGAGCCAGAACCCCAGCTTGACCTCCACAGACAGTAAACCCCCATCCACCGTTGTAGGTTTGAGCCAGAACACCAGCTTGACCGCCACAGACAGTAAACCCCCCATCCACCGTTGTAGGTTTGAGTCAGAACCCCAGCTTGACCAGATAGTAAACCCTCATCCGCTCTTGGAAGTTTAAGCCAGAACCCCAGCTTGACCACCACAGACAGTAAACCCTTATCCACCGTTGTAGGTTTGAGTCAGAACCCCAGCTTGACCACCACAGACAGTAAACCCCCATCCACCATTGTAGTTTTGAGTCAGAACCCCATCTTGACCACCACAGAAAGTAAACCCCCATCCACCGTTGTAGGTTTGAGCCAGAACACCAGCTTGACCGCCACAGACAGTAAACCCCCCATCCACCGTTGTAGGTTTGAGCCAGAGCCTAAGCTTGACCACAACAGACAGTAAACCCCCATCCACCGTTGTAGGTTTGAGCCAGAACCCCAGCTTGACCACCACAGACAGTAAACCCCCATCCACCGTTGTAGGTTTGAGCCAGAACCCCAGCTTGACCACCACAGACAGTAAACCCCCATCCACCGTTGTAGGTTTTAGTCAGAACCCCAGCTTGACCAGATAGTAAACCCTCATCCGCTCTTGGAAGTTTGAGCCAGAACCCCAGCTTGACCACCACAGACAGTAAACCCCCATCCACCGTTGTAGGTTTGAGTCAGAACCCCAGCTTGACCAGATAGTAAACCCTCATCCGCTCTTGGAAGTTTAAGCCAGAACCCCAGCTTGACCACCACAGACAGTAAACCCTTATCCACCGTTGTAGGTTTGAGTCAGAACCCCAGCTTGACCACCACAGACAGTAAACCCCCATCCACCATTGTAGTTTTGAGTCAGAACCCCAGCTTGACCACCACAGACAATAAACCCCCATCCACCATTGTAGGTTTGAGTCAGAACCCCAGCTTGACCACCACAGACAGTAAACCCCCATCCACCGTTGTAGGTTTGAGCCAGAACCCCAGCTTGACCACCACAGATTGTAGACACCCACCCACCATCAGAGGTTTAAACCAGAACCTCAGAGCTTGACCGGATAGTAAATCCTCATCCGCTCTTGGAAGTTTGAGCCAGAACCCCAGCTTGACCACCACAGACAGTAAACCCCCATCCACCGTTGTAGGTTTGAGTCAGAACCCCAGCTTGACCAGATAGTAAACCCTCATCCGCTCTTGGAAGTTTAAGCCAGAACCCCAGCTTGACCACCACAGACAGTAAACCCTTATCCACCGTTGTAGGTTTGAGTCAGAACCCCAGCTTGACCACCACAGACAGTAAACCCCCATCCACCATTGTAGTTTTGAGTCAGAACCCCAGCTTGACCACCACAGACAGTAAACCCCCATCCACCATTGTAGGTTTGAGCCAGAACCCCAGCTTGACCACCACAGACAGTAAACCCCCATCCACCGTTGTAGGTTTGAGCCAGAACCCCAGCTTGACCACCACAGATTGTAGACACCCACCCACCATCAGAGGTTTAAACCAGAACCTCAGAGCTTGACCGGATAGTAAATCCTCATCCGCTCTTGGAAGTTTGAGCCAGAACCCCAGCTTGACCACCACAGACAGTAAACCCCCATACACCGTTGTAGGTTTGAGTCAGAACCCCAGCTTGACCAGATAGTAAACCCTCATCCGCTCTTGGAAGTTTAAGCCAGAACCCCAGCTTGACCACCACAGACAGTAAACCCTTATCCACCGTTGTAGGTTTGAGTCAGAACCCCAGCTTGACCACCACAGACAGTAAACCCCCATCCATCATTGTAGGTTTGAGCCAGAACCCCAGCTTGACCACCACAGATTGTAGACACCCACCCACCATCAGAGGTTTGAACCAGAACCTCAGAGCTTGACCGGATAGTAAATCCTCATCCGCTCTTGGAGGTTTGAGCCAGAACCCAGCTTCATCACCATTGATTGTAGACCCCCCACCCACCATTAGAGGTCTGAACCAGAGCCCCAGCTAGAGCAGGGCAGCATATTCCAACCCATCATTGGAGGTTTGAGACCCTTTCTGTGGTCATCCTCTCATACCTTAACCAGCCCTTCTGAAGTAAGGATTGGGAGTCTGACACAATGACTGCCTCTTTGTTACCCCAGAAAGTCAGCCCAGAGCTGTAATCACTGCTTCCATCTCCATTCTCTTACTGGAGGTTACTGTCATGTATGCCCCGCCCCAGTCAGCAACAACCTGACCTGTCACTGTAACAGAGAAGTCATAACTTGATTTCCCACTGCATAGCATTGAGCTATCAATATATATGATGGCATGTCTCGCCTGGATGTTAGCACTTATCAGCTGGTTAATAACTGCTCTGCTTTTGCCTTGCACCACTCTGTTCGTTCCCCGTCTAGGGTTATGTCTGTGATAATGTTATTCTATCACCAGTGTGAACCCATTCTTTTCCCTTGACTATCTCCTCGACTGTAGTCACCTTTCCAATCATTCTCTCTTCCTGTGCCATCCATGGCATTGTATCATATCAAGTTAGTCATAAATATAGTACCCGTGTATTGCCAGACCCATAAGGGAAGCAAAGAATAGAAACTGTAACCTGTCTGTCATGTTTTAAGAGCTGCCTAAGGAGGATTTAGCATGGGACTGGTTGTCCAATCAAATAGAAATTATAAACCACCAGAAAAATACAGAAAAGGCATACACTCTTGGTAGAAAAGGAGTGACCAAGTCAAGTCAGAGTTATGTATTTCAGGGTTTTAACATTTGTATTGTCTTTGTTTTGCAGTGAAAAACGATATACTTGGCTGGTTGCATAAGCCGGAACATAAGCCACCAGTTATACCAAAACCAGGTAAGATGCTGTTTGTATGCATTCAACTTACTTCATTCACCATCAGACATCCGCATCAATGACTTCAACAAAGTCATGTCTCTGACTCAACAAAGTCATGTCTGTGACTCCAACAAAGTCATGTTTGTGACTGCTCTAACAAAGTCACGTCTGTGGTTTCTCCAACAAAGTCATGCTTGTGACTCCAACAAAGTCATCCTTGTGACTCCAGCAAAGTCATGTCTGTGGCTGCTCCAACAAAGTCACGTCTGTGGCTGCTCCAACAAAGTCATGCTTGTGACTCCAATAAAGTCATGTCTGTGGCTGCTCCAACAAAGTCATATCTGTGGCTGCTCCAACAAAGTCATGTCTGTGACTCCAACAAAGTCATGTCTGTGGCTGCTCCAACAAAGTCACATCTGTGGCTGCTCCAACAAAGTCATGCTTGTGACTTCAGCACAGTCATGTCTGATGTCTTTATGAGAAAGGTGGTGTCAGATATCTTTTTGATTGACCTTTTTTTGTTTGTTTCTTTGTTATATATGTGTTATGAATGCTGGTTATATATGTTATATATATAACAGCTGAAAAATGTCGACCAGTTGACATTCATTGCAGAATGCAGGCAGTGTATGGTGACAAAAGTGTGTAGAAACAACAGGGAAGAACTGGGCAACGATGTGAGTTAACAAAAGATCTTCCGAGACCAGGTCAGGCGAATATTGTTGCGTTAATTCACGTCCTTTAAACATTGTTGTCCAGTTCTCCACTGCTGTCTTCGCCACACTTTTGTCACCATACACTGCCTGCATTCTGCAATGAATGTCAACTGGTCGACATCCTTCAGCTGTTAGAAGCCGAATCACCACTCGCTGATCAACTCTGGACGGATTCCGTATCACACCCGTCATGTTTTCAACTGTCTTCTGAGGGAACTACGAGTCGGAGGATAATGAAGTTTTGTAAACATGATGATTGGTATGTGCTCTTTACACCAGAAGTGACGTCATCATGTGCATCGTACGTATGTTCACTTGTTACAGTTTGGTCCAGTTTCATTTGAACACGCCTCATAGATAAACCATCCTTCTTGTTTCAGCCATGACATTGGGGATGGCGTGGGCTAGTGGTTAAGTGACACGGTTCACAACCAGAAGGTGCTGGGTTCGATCCACATAACAGCACAGGTCGTTACCCCAGGGTAGCAAACCCTTAGAAAATGCAGGAGGAAGCAGACCCTTACATAAAATGCATGCCGAAGTTGGATGCACTGGGCAACAGGCACAAAATAAAAACAGTAGTGCAACGCAGACCACCTTGGGGAATAAAAAAATGAGGCGCAAACACACACCCCCCCTCCCCCTCCCCACCCCCACCCCAGACATTCAAGTCTGTAACCTTTGACATTTTCAGAGCCATTTCCTTTCCACCCGAAAGAAGTAGTTTCTCTGCCCAAGAAGACTGTCTACATCCTATATGCTGATGATCACGAGGCTCATGAGGAGCTGGTCAAGGCCTTCGCTATATTCTTGCAGGTGAGTAATAGTGCCTACTTAGACCTACTTCAAGTATGACAAGGCTGCAGTTATACTTAGTCTTAGTTGACCTGTACTTCTACAGGGACAGATGCTCCTGTGCAGGTCCCAGTTCTTGAGTGAGCTGTATGTAGCCGGGAGGAGAATTTCCTGCTTAGCAAACTATGCTCGAGCAGCTTATTGGGACAAGTGCCACGGAGAGTCGTTAACCGATGTGCATGTCTATCTTAATAGACTCAAAAACTAAAGCAAAGTAGACCCACAGCCTGTTAGGCGCCATCTTTGCTGCTCTTAACAAACCACCTAGCAATGGCTAGTATTATACCATGTCACACAGTCACCTCTTACGACATGCTCTTGTGGGGCAAAGAGCAGCAAAGATGGCGCCGTACCGGCTGCGGGCCTAAATTGCTCTGGTGTTTTAGTTCATAATGGATGCTGCCAGGCCACGGATTTGTCTGGATTCAGACTAGTCAAAGACTTACACTTGTGTTCACAGAAACGTGTCATTTTCCATTTGGACTGGTTAATTCATTCATTTTTTGTTTTCTTCCGTCCGATTATCCTGGAATGGACATCGGCTACATGAATTAGCACCGCGCTTAAACTTGTGTCATATTTTCACGGTCTAGGGCACATAGCTGAACTTCACAAGATTGGCGCCCTTCACCTTAGCTGCAGAAGTGTCAGTTCTGGTGTGACTGTGAAATTTAGACACGAACATAATGGACTAGAATACGTCACCCGGGAGAGAGAGAGGCCCAACTCATCACACATGCTGAGTGAGGTCTCTATGACCTCTTGCGGTTATTATAAAGGCACAACACACAACGATAGATGTCATCCCCCTCCGCTGCCTTGTGGGATACCTGTTTACATCAAAGGCTTCAGGAGTAAACCCTGAGGAACAATCTGCATCCTGTGCTATCTCCAGCCATCTCGATGAAATCTTACCACTGGCCAAAGGTAGCTCAGGACCAGAGAGTGAGGCTAACAAAAGGCGCAGTTTCTTCAGCTCATCTGTCAGCTCATCTTGGCCCCATTAGTCATAACTGTACAAAGAATGTCAATGCAATGCCTATGTTTCATCCATCTAAGTTTTTTGTTTTGTTTTTTTGTATGCATAATTACAAAATTACATTTTTGGATATCAGACAAAATAATTTAAAAAACAAAATTAAAAATAATTACATAATTAATGATATGCAATAATTGTAGAAAATGGAAAATTTCTTGGCACAAATGTTCTTCTACAATTAAGGGATTAAGTATCACTGCATCCTGAGTGGTCCACTGGGGTCTTTGTGTATGACAAGAACAAGACGTTCGTCCATCACAAAGGATGAAGACCACTCTCTTTGTTCAGCCGTGTGGACAGTCTTTTCTCTTGCTGTGTCCGCTGAAATAGGTGACTTGAGCTGTGATTTTGATTAAAGACAGCAATAAATAGCTGGCTGCTTGCATCAAGATCATCCAGCGAACCATAGCTGATCAACACCCTATTCCACCACTGCGTGACGGCCCTGGAAACAGGCTGCACTAGTGAAGTCTTGCTAAGGGACAGGGATCCATTACGAAGACAAACCTGATAACGGTAATAAAAAAAGCCAGCTAAAATCTGATGTGTCTGGCCTAAATATGCAGAAAATGCAGCCTGGTTGTAAACTACGACACAGCGTTAGAATGTCCGTTTCAAGCCAAACGCTGTCTTTTCACTTCTCTGTGTTGCAAGAGCTTTGCTTCACCAAGCATGTGCTAGCCATTCAGGGGACATCTCCGCCTGGATCCATCTGCAGCTTCATCTTCCCAGAATGTCAGATTCATGTCCAGGACCTTCATATCACGCTTACACACATCTTTGAACCTCAACTTTGATCGGCCGACTGTTCTCGTGTCATCCACGAACTGTCCTTAGAGGATATCTTTAGGAATGTGGTTATCTTCCATGTGACGAACATGACAATGCCATCATAGTCTTCCCTGCCTAAGTAGAGTGTACATGCTTGGAAGACCAGTCCCTCGATGTAATTCCCAGAATGGATTGCAGGCGCAGTAGGTGGAAGGTGTTAAGTCTGTGCTCTTGTTTGGCATAGGTTGTCCAAATCTCGCTACCATATATGAGCGTGCTGACGACACATGCATTGGACACCATGGCCTTGGTTTTGATTATCAGTTTCTGCTTTTTCCACCCACGCGTTGTGAGGCAAGCAAATGCAGCAGCAGCTTTGCCAGGGCAACTGTCTATTTCTGGGTCTAGAGAGAGCTTGTCGTTGATGAGGTTAGTTTCTATGGGATAGGGTAACCAGATTCATTCTCAACCCTTTTCAGTTGCCTCATAGTAGCTATATGTTGTGCATTATGTGGTTTTGTTGAGCAATGTTTGACTGTGAAACAATTGTTGAGAACATTTCTTGAAATCTTCATGACAGGTGCATTGCAGCTGCAATGTGATTTTACCTTCTGATAGCGATCAGCGAGACAAAGGCGCTTTTGAATGGGTCTTGAACAGCGTCAATAGATCTGACTACATAATATTCATCAACTCCGAGGGAGCAGAAAAGCTGATAGACGCACACCTGAACGGGAAGACGTACAAGAACAGGGTGGTGGGACCAGAGGGAGATCTCTTCATCTATGGCCTGAGACACATCCTGGTCAGTGAGGACATCAGGGAGCAGACTCTCATCCTCGTATCATTTAGTGGAATCCATTGCAGGAAGTACCTGCAGGTGCCAAAGACCTACATGCTTCCAATGCACTTGTCTCATCTTCTGAAGAAGATTCACAAGCTCAATGCTGATGGGGTCAGGATCTATAATGTAAGTATTATTGTGTTGGTTATCTTCCTTGACGTTCTTCCTGAAAGGTGCACATTGATTGGTTATTCTTCTTTGATGGTTAACTTCAATTTGTGTTACAGATTTGGGGCTGGACATGCAGCACAGTGGATAAGCTGACAGCAGCCAGCGACTCATAGCTGGGACAGAAGGTACAGCACAGTGGATGAGCTGACAGCCACTCATAGCTGGGACAGAAGATACAGCACAGTGAATGAGCTGACAGCAGCTAGGGACTCATAGCTGGGACAGAAGATACAGCACAGTGAATGAGCTGACAGCAGCCAGAGACTCATAGCTGGGACAGAAGGTACAGCACAGTGGATGAGCTGACAGCAGCCACGGACTCATAACTGGGACAGAAGGTACAGCACAGTGGATGAGCTGACAGCAGCCAGGGACTCATAGCTGAGATAGAAGGTACAGCACAGTGGAGGAGCTGACAGCAGCCAGAGACTCATAGCTGAGACAGAAGGTACAGCACAGTGGAGGAGCTGACAGCAGCCAGGGACTCATAACTGGGACAGAAGGTACAGCACAGTGAATGAGCTGACAGCAACCAGGGACTCATAGCTGAGATAGAAGGTACAGCACAGTGGATGAGCTGACAGCAGCCAGAGACTCATAGCTGAGATAGAAGGTACAGCACAGTGGATGAGCTGACAGCAGCCAGGGACTCATAGCTGAGATAGAAGGTACAGCACAGTGGATGAGCTGACAGCAGCCAGAGACTCATAGCTGAGACAGAAGATACAGCACAGTGGATGAGCTGACAGCAGCCAGAGACTCATAGCTGAGACAGAAAATACAACCACAGCTGATCAAGATCCTGTTCCAACACTAAGCGGCGTCCCTGGAAACAGGCTGCACTAGTGTAGTCTGGTAAGAGAATATTGATCGAAGTGGGATAGCAAACCTGTTACCAAAAAAAACTAGCTGAAACCAGATGTGTCTGGCTGAAAAGCACAGATATTGCAGCCTCGCTGTAAACTACGACACAATGTCCTTTTTACAACCAACCCCAAAGAAGAAGAAGTATCACAAACATCATCATCATCTTGCCTTCTCTGTGTCCATGTGCAGAATATACAACTTGTTTGAGGATTTGTCCTTGAAGTTTTCATTGTTCCCCAGATTACAGAGCCATACATTAGGATGGACTCTCCCCAGATTACAGAGCCATACATTAGGATGGACTCTCCCCAGATTACAGAGCCATACATTAGGATGGACTCTCCCCAGATTACAGAGCCATACATTAGGATGGACTCTCCCCAGATTACAGAGCCATACATTAGGATGGACTCTCCCCAGATTACAGAGCCATACATTATGATGGACTCTCCCCAGATTACAGAGCCATACATTAGGATGGACTCTTCCCAGATTACAGAGCCATACATTAGGATGGACTCTCCCCAGATTACAGAGCCATACATTAGGATGGACTCTCCCCAGATTACAGAGCCATACATTAGGATGGACTCTCCCCAGATTACAGAGCCATACATTAGGATGGACTCTCCCCAGATTACAGAGCCATACATTAGGATGGACTCTCCCCAGATTACAGAGCCATACATTAGGATGGACTCTCCCCAGATTACAGAGCCATACATTAGGATGGACTCTCCCCAGATTACAGAGCCATACATTAGGATGGACTCTCCCCAGATTACAGAGCCATACATTAGGATGGACTCTCCCCAGATTACAGAGCCATACATTAGGATGGACTCTCCCCAGATTACAGAGCCATACATTAGGATGGACTCTTCCCAGATTACAGAGCCATACATTAGGATGGACTCTTCCCAGATTACAGAGCCATACATTAGGATGGAATCTCCCCAGATTACAGAGCCATACATTAGGATGGACTCTCCCCAGATTACAGAGCCATACATTAGGATGGACTCTCCCCAGATTACAGAGCCATACATTAGGATGGACTCTCCCCAGATTACAGAGCCATACATTAGGATGGACTCTCCCCAGATTACAGAGCCATACATTAGGATGGACTCTCCCCAGATTACAGAGCCATACATTATGATGGACTCTCCCCAGATTACAGAGCCATACATTAGGATGGACTCTTCCCAGATTACAGAGCCATACATTAGGATGGACTCTCCCCAGATTACAGAGCCATACATTAGGATGGACTCTCCCCAGATTACAGAGCCATACATTAGGATGGACTCTCCCCAGATTACAGAGCCATACATTAGGATGGACTCTCCCCAGATTACAGAGCCATACATTAGGATGGACTCTCCCCAGATTACAGAGCCATACATTAGGATGGACTCTCCCCAGATTACAGAGCCATACATTAGGATGGACTCTCCCCAGATTACAGAGCCATACATTAGGATGGACTCTCCCCAGATTACAGAGCCATACATTAGGATGGACTCTCCCCAGATTACAGAGCCATACATTAGGATGGACTCTCCCCAGATTACAGAGCCATACATTAGGATGGACTCTCCCCAGATTACAGAGCCATACATTAGGATGGACTCTCCCCAGATTACAGAGCCATACATTAGGATGGACTCTCCCCAGATTACAGAGCCATACATTAGGATGGACTCTCCCCAGATTACAGAGCCATACATTAGGATGGACTCTGTTGGAGTTGGAAGGAAGATCCCTATTTTTGTGATGGGCTTTAACCCTTTGAACCCTGGTCACCTGGCCTGTAAAACCCCACTTCCCTGGGCGCCTGAAGAAAAAAAGCCAAAAATGGACACCTGAACAAAACTAGTTACAATGACAAAACTAAGTGATCTGTTTCAATTATTTGATCTCAAATAGACTGACCTGACCAATATTCCTGCTTATTATGCCAGTCCTCCCAGCCTGTAGACCCACTGACCTGATCATCTCCAATATTCCAGCTTATTATGCCAGTCCTCCCAGCCTGTAGACCCACTGACCTGATCATCTCCAATATTCCAGCTTATTATGCCAGTCCTCCCAGCCTGTAGACCCACTGACCTGATCATCTCCAATATTCCAGCTTATTATGCCAGTCCTCCTAGCCTGTAGACCCACTGACCTGATCATCTCCAATATTCCAGCTTATTATGCCAGTCCTCCCAGCATGTAGACCCATCCTTTAGGCACAGATAAGTTTCACAATGTTTACACCAAAATTTTGTCTTGACTTGTTTGAATGTCTTTGTAGGCCATGTTTGGGAAGTCCTTGACATGCTTGTTAAATTTAAATGAGCATACTACACAAACATTATTTCCTGTAGCTTTTGGAGACATTTGTGGATGATGGGAACCAACATTTTGCAGTCTCTGTTGTGCCTCGACTCGGTTGTGAAGTTTTGCAGTAGCTGTTCTATAATCCCCAATGAGAGATAAACAAACTTCATTCATGAACATCCCAAATGTCCTGTAGCGTCTTCCTGTTGTATTGTGGGGACTATAATGATCCATAAGTATGTAAGCATTATTACATGCCCACATAAAGAATTTCGCAATTAGCCTCCTAGGCCAGCGATAATGCCGTCGTGTCTTGTTGAAACGACAAATTTGGTCGTTGACATCTGTGCCCCCCATGAAAGCATTATAGTCAATACAAAGTTGAGGAGTTGGAACATCTACAGCTGTTCCATCCTTTCTTCTCCTTCTAACAGTTCCAATTTCTGTTGGGATGTGGTAGTTGGATATACAATTTATAGGTCTTTGGTCCATCCAGACAAGGCATACAATGTTGTTATGGCAAATAAATTCTGAATGACCCCTGTCCATTTTCTTCTTTCCTGCCAGTACTTTTGGATAAAATGTCCTATTTGTCATTGCTGTGCCTACAGCAAGTGTACCATAATCAGTGTACAGCTTGTCAAAGAGAGTTACACTGTTGTAGAATCTGTCCATGACAAAAATATGGTTTTTGTTGTTAAAATTCTAATAACGACGCTACCAACAACACCAAGATCTGGAATAATATTGTCTGCTTTTCCAGTGTAGATTTCCAGATTCACAATATATCCAGAGCTTGCTTCACAAGCCATGTAAGCCTTTATTCCCCACTTTATGGGCTTTGGCTTAATATACTGTTTGAAGGCAAGCCTGCTCTTCGAGGGGATCATACCTTCGTCTAAGCTCACGTGCTGTAAAGGCGAATAATAGTGCAGAAATTTTGGTAGCAACACATCCAACATAGGCCTTACTTTGTAAAGTTTATCTGCTTTATCCAAAGCCGGGTCCTCCTCATCAACAAGATGAAGAAAAGTCCAGAGAGCAAGGAAGTGATCACGGTCCATCACAGTGCGGAAACCAGGAGTATGAGACACGAAGTTAGCAGACGAGCTAGACCAGTACTCCTCGTAATGTAGTTTACTCACACTGTGTTCCATTTGAAGACGCAGTCCAAAGAATGCTTTCATCTCTGGTACTACTATACTTTTAAAATTGTTGGCATAGTAGCTAGTTGGTTTCTTGCTTCTCACCTGCTGAGCGCGTCGAGTTGTCTGCTCACACAAATTGTGCCAGAAATCATTATCCAGGAAAAGTTCCAAAAATTCACTGGCTTTACTTTCTGGATTAATAGATTCTGGAATGTTCTTAGGGCCTATCTGCTCCATAAATGTTGTGTCTACTGCAGACACAGATCTGAATATATTTATTGGAGACCAACCTGCATCAAATTTACTAGAGACACTACCTTCCACGCCCCTGTAAAACAGCCTGATCGCCAGAAAAATCAGGAACAGGGTAAGATGTAGCTTCATCAGAGTCTAATGAACACATATCACTCAAATTATCATCTGATTCAACTTCTATATCAGTTTCAGAATAGTTGTTATCTAAATCTAATTCATCGTCCTCCGAATCATTGAGAACAATCTCGACAGCTTGTTCCATTGTAAGCCTTTTAGAACGCTCATTTACTGGTTTTTCTGCATGTCTTTTCATCGTGAAAATATTGTAAAAATTTGTCGCAATGTGATCAGTTCATGGGCGCCACCATTATGAAGTAACATTCCGGAAGTAGTATGCAAATTCTGCTGTGTCTATCCATACTATGCTCGTTCTTATAAGATATGTGTGCTCTACCGGTGACTCAGGGCGCGGGTTATGTACACACACACACCGGTTCATCGGGATCACGGGTTCAAAGGGTTAATTTGCTTTTCATTTCTATAATTCCCTAACACTATAAAAGTTTTGGAGCATAGCCATTATAATTTATATTAACATCTTTATTAGGCCAGAATAATGCTCTTCACAAATCATTGCTATAAGAATTAGGCCAGAATAATGCTCAGAATGGACAGAACCAGACAGAATAGAGAGGTTGAAATGGTATGATAGGATCACTAATGTGGAACTGTTGGACAGAACCAGACAGAATAGAGAGATTGAAATGGTATGATAGAATCACTAATGTGGAACTGTTGGACAGGACCAGACATATATCAGTGGGGTGTGATGTCATTGAATAAGATACACACTAAGAAAACTAGCTGATAGTATTGCAAGTCAATCTTTGTACTTGAGTTCGAAAGGTAGTAGAGCTAGAGGCTGACTAAAACAGGCATGGGTAAGACTAGTCAGATCAAAAGAGGCATGGGTAAGACTAGAGTCAGATCAAAAGAGGCATGGATAAGACTAGAGAAGATCAAAAGAGGCATGGGTAAGACTAGAGTCAGATCAAAAGAGGCATGGATAAGACCAGAGAAGACCAAAAGAGGCATGGATAAGACTAGAGAAGATCAAAAGAGGCATGGGTAAGACTAGAGTCAGATCAAAAGAGGCATGGATAAGACTAGAGAAGATCAAAAGAGGCATGGGTAAGACTAGAGTCAGATCAAAAGAGGCATGGATAAGACTAGAGAAGATCAAAAGAGGCATGGGTAAGACTAGAGTCAGATCAAAAGAGGCATGGATAAGACTAGAGAAGACCAAAAGAGGCATGGATAAGAATAGAGAAGACCAAAGAGGCATGGATAAGAATAGAGAAGACCAAAAGAGGCATGGATAAGAATAGAGAAGACCAAAAGAGGCATGGATAAGAATAGAGAAGACCAAAGAGGCATGGATAAGAATAGAGAAGACCAAAAGAGGCATGGATAAGAATAGAGAAGACCAAAAGAGGCATGGATAAGAATATAGAAGACCAAAAGAGGCATGGATAAGAATAGAGAAGACCAAAAGAGGCATGGATAAGAATAGAGAAGATCAAAAGAGACATGGATAAGACTAGAGAAGATCAAAAGAGGCATGGGTAAGACTAGAGTCAGATCAAAAGAGGCATGGATAAGAATAGAGAAGACCAAAAGAGGCATGGATAAGAATAGAGAAGATCAAAAGAGGCATGGATAAGAAAGCTGGAGATAAACATCAAATAAACAGGGAAGACCTGGACAAAGCTGGAACAAATGGAGGAGGGCTTGAATGTGTTTGTTGAATACCTATGCTCTACAAGGAGCTGAAAGATTGTGGATGAAGCCAAGGTGGCTATGAAATAACCAGTCACCACACCTCCAGAACAAATCCCGGACCTAGTACAGTGTCATGTCTAACACTTTATCCTCGATGGCAGTCTCACTATAAAACTACATTTGCCTACATATAACTGGAACCCACATCCCTTCTCCTCATTTTAAGTTGTTTAAATCTTCTCTTTCTTCAACGTTCCCCCTGAAAAGGATGTTGTATAGTAGAAGTTACAGCGAGGCTGCGATATCTGCACCTTTTGGGCCGACAGCCATTGTTTGCTGGCTTTTTTAGTATCTGGTTTTTCTTCCCACTGCGATTTCTATCCCATAGTAACTTGTGCAGTCTGTTTCAAAGTCCGCCACGTGGATGCAGAACATTGACTTGGCCAGCTCTGGTCTTGACCCTAGCAGCTAGCTATGAGTCACAGGCTACTGTCAATTCATTCACTGTGCCGTATCTTCGGTACCAGTTTAAATTTGAAATTAGATACAATCTTTAGCCGCGGGAGGTGTTGCAATATTCATCACAAATATGTCTTTCAGTTGTGGAAGTATTAAAATACCCAGATACTGAGGGTTTTTTGCAGTAAAAGTTGTCATCTAATATTTTGCAGTAAAAGTTGTCATCTAATATTATGCAGTAAAAGTTGTCATCTAATATTTTGCAGTAAAAGTTGTCATCTAATATTTTGCAGTAAAAGTTGTCATCTAATATTTTGCAGTAAAAGTTGTCATCTAATATTTTCCAGAATGTGTTGCCAATGAATGTAGAAAACATACCAGAACTGCCCACTGGAGCTGAACTGCTGGCCGCTATAAAAAATGCTAAAATATACCAGAAAGATAACCCAACATGGTTTGAGAGTCGTTTTGGTGACCTCAAGTCCCCATTCTACAGATTAAAATCTGATGATTCTGGAAAACCTCCATCTTTGATGTGTGATTCAGTGTCTCAGCAATTCAGGGATCCTGATAGCCCAAGCTCAGATAGCCGTATCTTGCAGTACCCCACGCATCCTGAGCTCGGGTTGTTGGAACCAAGTGCTCCTCCCATCTGCGATGACTTGAGCTGCTTCACAATTGACAATCACGAAAGAACGGTTGCAACAGTAAAGCCAGAGCTACGGCAGCAGACTGGATCAGCTTTTGATGGATATTCCATCATACCTCCAGAAACCATATCTAAGATTTACTGTGACAACTACAGTGAAGCTTTAGCTGACATCAATCGAAATAATGCAGAAACATACTTTCAGCATCCTCATTATTCACCCATAAATAACAACACAGATAACTACGCAGACGACGATCACCGAGGCATGGAATTTCCTGACAATTATCAGACAGTTGTCATCATCCCACCGGACGACCCTTCGGATATACAGGTTGACAGCGTCAGTTGTGCTCTCGCAGCCGTCAACACTGACGCAGACAGCTTTTTATTTAAGAGGACCGAAGGTCACCTTTTGTTACACAAAACTGTTAATGGAGATGTCCAGTCAGACTTTGATTCTTTTAGCATTTGATCTATTATTTCCAAATATGACAAATTTTGTCGCGGTGCATAATCACCTAAACATCTAACCAACCAAAACCGGGGTGGGGGGTCATATGTGACCACCCTAATAAAGGAGGGGGGGGGGGGGGGGTGTTAATAAAATGCACATAAAGAATATAAATGTACACTTGCAAAGAAAATTGGTAGATGGCTGTGAAACAATGGATAGAAATGTATGTCTCATTTTTTAAAAACTAAGAGTTCTTTCTAACAAAATCAACACTTCTGAAAATAACAGTAATTAATAGTTCATCTATTGAAGCTGTAAACTAGCGACACAACACATTCCGTTCTTTGGACTACATCCTGCTACTTGCAAAGCCCTGTTCAGGGCTTGGTAGCGGGAGATTGAGAACGAACGCAGAAGAAGAAGAAGTTTTATCTATTGAAAGTGTAAACTAGTTTTACTTTCTGCTTGCTACCTATCACTTAACTTAACGTCTTTATACTGGTTTAGAAGACTCAGCAGCATCTGTACACAACCAGTTTCTTTTAAGTTCACTTGATCTACAAATACGTATCTGTATCCAATCTATGTCTGGCAGTGAAACCAACTAGGAGAACATTTTTCAGCTCCTGTCACGAATAGATTATCAGAGAGCATATTTTGTATTGATCTGATTGATTGATTTTTGACAGGCTATAATGGATGAATTATTATGTATTTGTTGAATACTTTCAAGTCCAGACTAATTTTGTGTCTTTCCGTCTATGTCAAAATGGTTGAATTCCGTATATCCGTATATCGTTTATTCAAAATAAAATTCATATATATTGAACCAATTCCGAAAAATTTGTGATTTAAATATTATATATTATATTTAAATACATAATTAAACATATCTATAGCATGAAGTTTTCATAATAAAAATTATATATTAGTAAAAGTAAAGTAAAAGAAGGAAAGTTTTTTTTATATATTAGTATGAAGCGTTAAATGACATTAATGCAGAGGTGGAAAAGGGAGAGGAAAAAGTGTTTTTAGTACTTACCACGTCCTGTGTTTCGCAGATAGATCCGTTATTTCCTTTACATCTACTTTTTATATTATGTGTCTGTCAATATCTGAATCAGGCGTGTGTTGAATATCCACGACCCAGTCAAAGTCTGAATCAGGTGTGTGTTGAATATCCACATGTAATCCAGATCCGTGATCATTTGACTAATCATTTCTATGATTTTGAAGCCCAACTTTTGTAACGATAAATGCATAGACTTTCAATTATCTCAACACATGCTCAAATGTTCACCTATCGGAAATAACTTTACAGTCAATTGTGCATGTGTGGGCACAGCCATTATGTAGTACCGAAAAAAATGAAATTCACAAAATGCAAACACAAGTTATAAAGGTAATGTTGGTCATATTGCACTGCAATTTTAGGTTTTTTATTCTACAGCTGAATTTGGCCTCTACGAGCTGTAAAGGGTTAAATATTCCTTCACCAAGAACTAGACAAATATAACTAACACAGACAAATAATGGAATTAACCGACGTTTTCCAATTAATAAACCTTTATCAAGGAATAACTTAACTTAACTTAACTTAACGTCTTTATACTGGTTTAGAAGACTACAGAATCTGTATACAACCAGTTTCTTGGAGGGTGGTTTTATACCGATGTGCGAGTCCATCTTAATAGACTCAAACACTAGAGCTAAGTAGACCCGCAGCCAGTAAGGCGCCAGCTATAGCTGCTCTTAACAAACCACATATATAAAGGTACAAATAACTTGGGTAGATTTTTAATTTGAATTTTGTTCGGGCAGCGACCGTTAAGCCTACACTTTATGATTTTCAACTGCCGAGGAATTTTTAACGTGCTCGAAACTTAACACAGGAGTCCAATCTCACTACCCAGAGATCAGGGGAATTTTTACTAGAAGATCCACGTGAAAAAATCGCGATATCCACAGTGATTCGAACACGTGACCTCCAGCGTCCGAGGCAGACACCTTACCTCGAGACCACTGAGTGCCCACTACTAGAGAAATATAACAAAACAGACAAATAACAGAATTAACCAAGGCTTTCATGTTAATAAATCTTTATCAAGGACTAGACGAACAGAAAATATAACAACACAGACAAATAACAGAATTAACCAAGGCTTTCACATTAATAAACCTTTATCAAGGACTGGATGAACAAAAAATATAACAACACAGACACACAAAAATAATTCATTAAATAAAACAAATAAGAGAATTAAATTGAGCAAATCCTGAAACAGGAAGTGGTGGTTTCTAATGCCCACAATGGGTTGGTAACCATTTTGGGGGCCCTGAAAAGGGCGCGATTTGTGGCAGATTGCAGAAGCTTTCCTGATGTGCCGATGAAGTGGACCGGGGTCCTCCAGGCGGTTGTGCAATGCTTAGCTTCACCTGCATGTCACTCACTACTATAGGGATCACGTCGAACCTCACCTTGTTAGCCAGACTGTTGTCCTCAACAACAGCCCGTTTCCAGGACGACCAAGTGATGGTCTTGGCCAGTATATTTCTCCTAACCCTGGCTAACATTGTCTGATCAATGTGTTTTGCCTGACTAGACGCTAGCTTCATTGTCCCGTCAGGTGATGGTCTTGGCCAGTATATTTCTCCTAACCCTGGCTAACATTGTCTGATCAATGTGTTTTGCCTGACTAGACGCTAGCTTCATTGTCCCGTCAGGTGATGGTCTTGGCCAGTATATTTCTCCTAACCCTGGCTAACATTGTCTGATCAATGTGTTTTGCCTGACTAGACGCTAGCTTCATTGTCCCGTCAGGTGATGGTCTTGGCCAGTATATTTCTCCTAACCCTGGCTAACATTGTCTGATCAATGTGTTTTGCCTGACTAGATGCTAGCTTCATCGTCCCGTCAGGTGATGGTCTTGGCCAGTATATTTCTCCTAACCCTGGCTAACATTGTCTGATCAATGTGTTTTGCCTGACTAGATGCTAGCTTCATCGTCCCGTCAGGTGATGGTCTTGGCCAGTATATTTCTCTTAACCCTGGCTAACATTGTCTGATCAATGTGTTTTGTCCCAATCCTGAAACAGAGATCCAATAATTTATGTCAGCGTTGATCTTGTGTGTAATTGCCAGATGGTAATTATGGAATAATTTGTTAATGACTTTTTCCTGGACAGAGTTTTAAAATTACAAATTATATGTATATATCTTCTTCTTAGTTGTCGTTCGATCTAAATCTCCCACTATCAAGCTCTGAAAAGGGCTTTGCAAGTAGCAGGATGTAGTCAGGAGAACAGAATGTTTATGTTGTAGTTTACATCTTTACAGTGATATTTGCACCTTTCCGTCCGACACATCCGACTTCAGCAAACATTTTTTAGGACTGGGTTAGCCTTCCCTCTTCGATCCCTTCTCCATAACTAGTATGCCCTGTTGCAGCCTGTTATCCAAGATCACCACGTGGAGGTGTAGAAGGGTCTTATATGTATATGTGATATGTCATGCGTTTAGAAAATCGCTCAAAAATCTCTAGGACAAGAGCTGTAGATGTGCCGTGGCATTTATGCACAAGAGAGTCCGAGACAAATATCAACGAGACATGGATGATGTGAACATCTCAGCACAGGAAGCCTTGTGTATAGTTGTTGATGATGTGATCTATGCTCCACAAGGGTTATTGTATTTTTCATTGATTGATTGATATTCATCTTTTCCTCTTATCACTTTGGGGTGCATTAGGCCATCAACCAATCTCTCCAAGCAGACCTGTCCTGTGCCATCCACCAACCCCCTCCAAGCAGACCTGTCCTGTACCGTCCACCAACCCCCTCCAAGCAGACCTGTCCTGTACTGTCCACCAACCCTCTCCAAGCAGACCTATCCTGTACTGTCCACTAACACCCTCAAAACAGACCTGTCCACTAACCCCCTCCAAACAGACCTGTCCACTAACCCCCTCCAAACAGACCTGTCCTGTACCATCCACCAACCCCCTCCAAACAGACCTGTCCTATACCATCCACCAACCCCCTCCAAACAGACCTGTCTTGTACCATCCACCAACCCCCTCCAAACAGACCTGTCCTGTACCATCCACCAACCCCCTCCAAACAGACCTGTCTTGTACCATCCACCAACCCCCTCCAAACAGACCTGTCCTGTACCATCCACCAACCCTCTCCAAACAGACCTGTCCTGTACCATCCAATAACCCACTCCAAACAGACCTGTCCTGTACCATCCACCAACCCACTCCAAACAGACCTGTCCTGTACCATCCACCAACCCTCTCCCAACAGACCTGTCTTGTACCATCCACCAACCCCCTCCAAACAGACCTGTCCTGTACCATCCACCAACCCCCTCCAAGCAGACCTGTCCTGTACCATCCACCAACCCCCTCCAAGCAGACCTGTCCTGTACCATCCACCAACCCCCTCCAAACAGACCTGTCCTGTACCATCCACCAACCCTCTCCAAACAGACCTGTCCTGTACCATCCACCAACCCACTCCAAACAGACCTGTCCTGTACCATCCACCAACCCACTCCAAACAGACCTGTCCTGTACCATCCACCAACCCCCTCCAAACAGACCTGTCCTGTACCATCCACCAACCCCCTCCAAACAGACCTGTCCTGTACCATCCACCAACCCCCTCCAAGCAGACCTGTCCTGTACCATCCACCAACCCCCTCCAAACAGACCTGTCCTGTATCATCCACCAACCCCCTCCAAACAGACCTGTCCTGTACCATCCACCAACCCCCTCCAAGCAGACCTGTCCTGTACCATCCACCAACCCCCAACCCCCTCCAAGCAGACCTGTCCTGTACCATCCACCAACCCCCTCCAAGCAGACCTGTCCAGTACCATCCACCAACCCCCTCCAAGCAGACCTGTCCTGTACCATCCACCAACCCCCTCCAAGCAGACCTGTCCTGTACCATCCACCAACCCCCTCCAAGCAGACCTGTCCAGTACCATCCACCAACCCCCTCCAAGCATACCTGTCCTGTACCATCCACCAACCCCCAACCCCCTCCAAGCAGACCTGTCCTGTACCATCCACCAACACCCTCCAAGCAGACCTGTCCTGTACCATCCACCATCCCCCTCCAAACAGACCTGTCCTGTACCATCCACCAACCCCCTCCAAACAGACCTGTCCTGTACCATCCACCAACCCCCTCCAAGCAGACCTGTCCTGTACCATCCACCAACCCCCTCCAAGCAGACCTGTCCTGTACCATCCACCAACCCCCTCCAAACAGACCTGTCCTGTACCATCCACCAACCCCCTCCAAACAGACCTGTCCTGTACCATCCACCAACCCCTTCCAAGCAGACCTGTCCTGTACCATCCACCAACCCCCTCCAAGCAGACCTGTCCTGTACCATCCACCAACCCCCTCCAAGCAGACCTGTCCTGTACCATCCACCAACCCCCTCCAAACAACACTTAGCTTGGTGGACATTCTGGTCATGTTAGAGTTCAATGTGTTTTTAACATGACGAAGCCCACTCTTACCTTTTGTATTCTGGCCTGTACATCTGCAGCTTCTGTCCTATTTGTGGTGCTCCTTAGGTGTGTGAATCTCTCTACCTCCTCCCCTCCCTAGGTGTGTGAATCTCTCTACCTCCTCAGGTATGTGAAGCTCTCTACCTCCTCCCCTCCCTAGGTATGTGAAGCTGTCTACCTCCTCTCCCCATCCCTAGGTATGTGAATCTCTCTACCTCCTCCCCTACCTAGGTATGTGAAGCTCTGTACCTCCTCCCCTCTCTAGGTATGTGAAGCTCTGTACCTCCTCCCCTCCCTAGTTATGTGAAGCTCTCTACCTCTTCCAACGAAGTTCCTCTCAGTTTGATAGGAGCCATGTTGTTGGTTACATTTAGCTTTACAATTTCTGCCATCTCTGCCTGGATTTTTGACCACACGTGCTGGGAAATTTGGTCCAGATCTTATCTTCTTCTCATTTTTGACCATACTTGATGGGAAATTTGGTCCAGATCTTATCTTCTTCTCATTTTTGACCATACTTGATGGGAAATTTGGTCTAGATCTTATCTTCTTCTCATTTTTGACCATACTTGATGGGAAATTTGGTCCAGATCTTATCTTCTTCTCATTTTTGACCATACTTGATGGGAAATTTGGTCTAGATCTTATCTTCTTCTCATTTTTGACCATACTTGATGGGAAATTTGGTCCAGATCTTATCTTCTTCTCATTTTTGACCATACTTGATGGGAAATTTGGTCCAGATCTTATCTTCTTCTCATTTTTGACCACACGTGCTGGGAAATTTGGTCTAGATCTTATCTTCTTCTCATTTTTGACCATACTTGATGGGAAATTTGGTCTAGATCTTATCTTCTTCTCATTTTTGACCACACGTGCTGGGAAATTTGGTCTAGATCTTATCTTCTTCTCATTTTTGACCATACTTGATGGGAAATTTGGTCCAGATCTTATCTTCTTCTCATTTTTGACCATACTTGATGGGAAATTTGGTCTAGATCTTATCTTCTTCTCATTTTTGACCATACTTGATGGGAAATTTGGTCCAGATCTTATCTTCTTCTCATTTTTGACCATACTTGATGGGAAATTTGGTCCAGATCTTATCTTCTTCTCATTTTTGACCACACGTGCTGGGAAATTTGGTCTAGATCTTATCTTCTTCTCATTTTTGACCATACTTGATGGGAAATTTGGTCTAGATCTTATCTTCTTCTCATTTTTGACCACACGTGCTGGGAAATTTGGTCTAGATCTTATCTTCTTCTCATTTTTGACCACACGTGCTGGGAAATTTGGTCTAGATCTTATCTTCTTCTCATTTTTGACCATACTTGATGGGAAATTTGGTCTAGATCTTATCTTCTTCTCATTTTTGACCATACTTGCTGGGAAATTTGGTCTAGATCTTGTGTCATCTTCTGCATTTGGAGTTTGTTATGAGATAAGATGGCTGTCATCCAGAAAATCTTCCGGCTGTTTAAAAACGGTTTACTGGATTCCATTTCTGTGAGTGACTAGTTTAATTCATATAATCCAATCAACTGCCAGCAGGAACAAAATACAATAGAAAGATGTATATATTTATTTATATTATTTGTTGTTGGGTAGGGCAGGGAGAATGGTAACCTTGTTTATATATCAACAATTATTGGTATTTTCTTTGACCTGCATTCATTCTTTTATCTGTCCTGTTTTGGGGATAAGACTGCATATTTTTTTTATTCAGAGAGATGTGTTACAATATAGGTTATAATATGTTTTACAATGTTCAAGACAAAACTAGAAAGATATTGTGGGACTGCTGACTTGCACATGTCCACAAGAATCAATCATTATAAACTATTTGTGCCGACTGAAAACCCAACACATCCCACTAAACAAACACCTGAACAGAATCCAACCACAACATACTCCAGAGAGCCAGCTGTGTACACACCCAAATGAAACCATTGATCATCATCTCTTTGAGTGCTCAGCGCTCAATATTTTAGGAAAATACTTCTTCCTGCAAGGCCAGATAAATGGAACACTTTGTATGGCACTAGACAACAACTGATAAACATGTGCAGATACCATTACATGGTATTGGGTCGAAGGGCAAGAGCCCGGATGCTGCTCGATCTGTAACAACAACAACATACTATTTGGGCATCACAATTAACACATCAGGAGGTACAGTTGCAGATTTCAGGACCAGAATTGGAAAGGTGAGAGGGTCATTCTCGGACACTAAACAATAAATAGAGATCCAGAGAAATCATGATTCACACCAAAATTAAAATATTCAATGTCAAATCGGTGTTACGGTCTGGAGTAGAGAAATGGAGAATAACCAAGGCCACCAGTCTTTCATTAACAGATGCCTTCGAAGGATAATGGGCATAAAGTGGTAGGGCATGGTCAGGGATGAAGACCTATGGGAAAGAAGCCAACAACAGCCATTAGAACAAAACATTCAGTGAAGAAAATGGGATTGGATATGACATACACTACAGGAGCACCTTCCAACATACAAGTGTAGTTGACTAGTGTCAGTCTAATCCATGGTCCAGCAGGCATCCATAATGGACAAAAACACGAGCAAAAAGAGACCTGTTGGTCGGTGCCATATTTGCTGATATTTCAGATATAATTCTTGCACGTTATCCCAAACAACTCATTTCTATTGATGGGGACAACGTGGGCTAGTGGTTAAGTGACACAGCTCACAACCAGATGGTGCTGGGTTCGATCCCCATCACAGCACCGGCCGTTACCCCGGGGAAGCAAACCCTTAGAAAATGCAAGAGGAAGCAAACCCTTACATAAAATGCATGTTAAAGTTGGATGCACTGGGCCAACAGGTACAAAATAAAAACCACAGTGCAACGCACACCTCCTTGGGGATTAGAGAAATAAGGCGAACGCAAAAAAAAAACGAACAATTATTCCATTGATTAGATATTGTGTTCCAGTTTTGCATTTAATTCTCCATGTTAGGCATGCATACGGAGAACATCTACAATCTGACCATACGTAATGTTACATATTCATATAATTTATTTGTCCAGAACATGCTACATATCTATTGGTATCTTGTATTTTGTTATATGAAATGCCTGATATGTATTATGTACGTGTGCTGCTGTACTGTTTACTGTATCAGTATATATGTTATCTTATCTTTTCTATTTCTTTATGTCTGTCTTTGTCACGTATTCTAACGTAGTTGTATCAGAGACACGAAGAAATAATACGATAAATAAACATACATGTGTGGAAGTATGTGCAGAACATATATATGATCCCCATAGTAGTGAGCGTCACACAGATGAAGCCAAGCGTAGCACAACCACCTGGAGGACCGTGGTCCACCTTCATCAGCACGCTTGAGATGTAAGGAAAGCTACTACAACCCGCCAAATAATGCTCTTTTCAGGGCACACAAAAGACAACTTACAACACCAACAAATTATATATGTGGGTTTCTTTGTATATGTATTGTGAAGAAAGAACGTATGGCCTTACCAATACCATCCTGGCTAAGCTCTATGGGGATACCAATAGCCTCATGCTAACTACTGTTCTCTTCAAATATTTTCAAGATGGTGTGTGGAAGTGTACGAAGATAAGTGTATTCTGTGTACGGGGAGTTGAATATTGACCTGTGCTAATTGTACATGTGTTTACAAACACTTAAATTATCTGTAGGGGACGGCGTGGGCTAGTGGATAAGTGACACGGCTCACAATCCGAAGGTGCTGGGTTCTATCACCATCTCAGCACCGGCCGTTACCCCGGGGAAGCAAACCCTTAGAAAATGCAGGAGGAAGCAGACCCTTACATAAAATGCATGCTGAAGTCGGATGCACTGGGCCGACAGGTGCAAAATAAAAACCACAGTGCAACGCACACCGCCTTGGGGGAATAGAGAAATAAGGCGAACACACATAAAAAAATTTAAAAAATTAAAAAAAAAAAAAAACTGTAGATGGGTATTACAACTGTTTACTAATATTTCTAAACAAAAAAGGCAACAATATTTGTTCAGTGTAAATTAAAAAAATTGTCCTCAGAAAACATCAAAGCTTTAAGAATTGTGTGACATGTCTATGCTTGTCCTACATATCGGACTATATAGACTTTGTTCGGCTCTTGATTCTAGGAACCAACATCATCACACAGGGGGCATTCAAATAAGTGCTCTGTACTCCGTACAAGCAGCCAGCCAAGCGTATATATACTTAGTCCCAGTCAGGTGTTGATTTCGTGTTCTTTGGATCTTTCCAGACAGGGCACACTTTCTCCCCTCTCCCTTAGTCATTACAAAATCTATCATCCTCTGCACATATGCATTTTCGTGACCCTCTGTCTCTTCATCAATATGTAGACTATCCATGACTGACCTTATCAACTCAACCCTGTCTCTTCATCAGTCTGTAGACTGTCCATGACTGTCCTTATCAACTCAACCCTGTCTCTCATCATTCTGTAGACTGTCCATGACTGCCCTTATCAACTCAACCCTGTCTCTCATCATTCTGTAGAGTGTCTATGACTGCCCTTATCAACTCAACCCTGTCTCTCATCAGTCTGTAGACTGTCCATGACTGCCCTTATCAACTCAACCCTGTCTCTCATCATTCTGTAGACTGTCCATGACTGCCCTTATCAACTCAACCCTGTCTATCGTCATCACTGCATCGTTCACCACAGCTCGTCCCACTACTGCATTAGTTCTTTCGTTGTCCCAGACGCCTGCATGTTTCGGGCAGTAGATCCATGTGACACCTTGTACACCAGAGTTGTTCAGAAGAGAGGCCCACTCCCTTCTTAGCATGCACCGTTCAATCTTACAGAGCATGCCCTGCAAGTCCGACAGTATCACTGCGCATCACTGGTTACGTCACCAACCAAGGCAGGGCCGCTGTTACCCGCCTCAGCCTCCATCCTCATACTCGATGTAACAGTGGAGTAGGCAGCTGATTTCTCCAACACCTCCTTGCCATTTTGGTGGCCTACGAAACCCCAACCATACTTGTTTGTATTTCTGCCGGCGAAGCCATCTGTGAACAGAATTGGGTCTTGTGGTCTGAGTGTTGCTGGATCAGCTCTTGTATAGAAGCTTCTGTCCTAGTGGCCTATCTTTACATCAAGCTATATAGACTTTGTTCAGCTCTATTTACATCAAGTTATATAGACTTTGTTCAGCTCTATTTACATCAAGTTATATAGACTTTGTTCAGCTCTATTTACATCAAGTTATATAGACTTTGTTCAGCTCTATTTACATCAAGTTATATATACTTTTTTCAGCTCTATTTACATCAAGCTATAAAGACTTTGTTCAGCTCTATTTACATCAAGCTATATAGACTTTATTCAGCTCTATTTACATCAATCTATATAGACTTTGTTCAGCTCTATTTACATCAAGCTATATAGACTTTGTTCAGCTCTATTTACATCAAGCTATATAGACTTTGTTCAGCTCTATTTACATCAAGCTATATAGACTTTGTTCAGCTCTATTTACATCAAGCTATATAGACTTTTTTCAGCTCTATTTATATAAAGCTATATAGACTTTGTTCAGCTCTATTTACATAAAGCTATATAGACTGTTCAGCTCTATTTACATCAAGCTATATAGACTTTGTTCAGCTCTATTTACATCAAGCTATATAGACTTTGTTCGGCTCTATTTACATCAAGCTATATAGACTTTGTTCAGCTCTATTCACATCGTTATATAGACTTTGTTCAGCTCTATTCACATCGTTATATAAACTTTTCAGCTCTATTTACATCAAGCTATATAGACTTTATTCAGCTCTATTCACATCGTTAAATAGACTGCTCAGCTCTATGTTGAGGCAGCGTTACGTGTGCCTTCCCACCGGACACATCTGGTTTGAACAGTGCACATTGTTTTAGACTAGGCTTGCCTGCCCTCTTGGATCCCTATTCCTTGAGTCACACTGTGTGGGTGCTGCCAGGCTCACCACTTGGATGTGGAATAGGGTCTTGGACAGCTTTGGTTAGCTGACTCTGACACAACCATCCAACTCTCTAATCAACATCCATTTAAATACATATGTTTCTCCTCTCTCATAGTAGCTCATTACTTTAAGAGTGTTTGGTTGAACTAGTCGCTAGAACTTTTACAGCAACCTTGCCCGTCTCAAACTGAAAGTCTTGTATCAAACACATTATCTGTTATTGTTTTATAAGCTTAGTTGTATAGAGTACTTAACTTTTGATGCAATTAGCTCTGGTAGTTTCTTGTATTTTTACGTCATGGCATGCTCTGAAGAAGGTTGACCTGTCTCCCCTCGCAGTAGTGCAATGCAAGGCTTTTCAGCAGACTCACAAGTAAATCACTGTGTTGATCCTTGTCTCTTTGACCAGGCTTTGATATGGGTCTTGGTCGGCATGTTAAACCTGACCCTAATGCTAGACTCAACACCTGATTATATTAAGCTTGCATAAATTGCCCTATCTTTTATGGAGGGGATGTAATGTGGCCAAGGGAGACAAACTTGCTTGGTTTCACAATCCCAACACACACCAGGTACGAATCCTGTCGTGTTCAGTTTGACAGACTCTGGAGGTTTTTCTTGGTATCATCGCTTCTCCACGTACGGAAAGTAATGGCAACCTACCAAGATACTTATATCAGGCAAATAGGTTGGCGATTGTAACAGTCTATCATCTATCTATCTTCAGTCCACTTGTCTCGTTAGATGTCGTGGGCAGGTGTGACCTCCTTCGTTTCATATTTTTTGGCAGACAAAAATCCGCAGGTGACTTGCCAGGCCAATCCCAGTATCTGTTGTAGCCCTTGGAATATACGATCGCCTATTTTTGAGACTGGTGGTGGTGGTGGAAGCGTAAATTAGAGCAAGGTAGACCCTCAGCCTGTCAGGCGCCATCTGTACTGCTCCGCTAACCACATAACCAAGACTTGATGTTATAGCCACACAGTCCCTTTTTCCAACATATTCTTTGTGGGGCGAGAATCACTAGAGTAATTTGAGTAGATTTTTAACTTGAATTTTGCCTGTTAAGCCTACTCTTTTTGATTTCCAACTGCCAATGGATTTTTAACGTGCATACCACTTCACACAGGTATCTGATCTCACTACTCAGAGATCAGGGGAAATTTTTACCAGATGATCCACGTGAAAAACTTCCTGTCTCGATGTGATTTGAACCCGCTACCTCCAGCACCTGAGGCGAATACCTTACCTCGAGACCACTGCACACACACCCCCCCCCCCCCCTCTTCCCCCCACCCAAGTTTTAACATTGACATTCTGCAAAGGACATGCTACTTACTTGTTTATGGAGGCCACACTTGCTACAGTATTGACATGTTCTTCACCTCCCTGTCTGCTAATCTTCCATTTAGTGTACATAAGAGTACATTTACAAGTATATTTACAAAATGTTGACTGGAATCTTTACTTTTATATTTGTTGCCTTTTACAATGTTTGCCATATTGAACCCTCTCTGGATTATATATTTTGTCTTATATAGAAGCATTTTGGGGGACGGTGTGTTGGGTTCTTATTTCTGTCCACCAAGGTCTACAATATTTGTTATTGCTGGATCCGTGTTACTATATTTTGTTGTTGTTATGACTGCAACCATGTTACTATATTTTGTTGTTGTTATGACTGCAACCATGTTACTATATTTTGTTGTTATGACTACAACCATGTTACTATATTTTGTTGTTGTTATTGCTGCATGTTAATATAATACATTTACAGTTTTTAACTTTTACATATGTGTCAATTAAAACTGCTTCAGCCCCTGCAATGAAATGTAATGAAATTCCTGCCCAATAGTAAGGTACGGGAAGTAATCAATTAAAAATAAAGAACATATAAAGGATAACCTTCGGCTATCTGGCAGCAATCAGAACCTTCCTGATTGAATAACAGTATACCAAACATAACTGCTTCATATGCACTGTAGAACATTGTATTTTGCCATTGTACTTGCCTTTGAACGACATAATTGTTCATATTTATTCATGTTCCTTTGATGCAGTTTCTAACAGCAGTGCCTTTTTGTACAGTTCTTTGTCAATTCACATGTTGATTTCCTTGAAGCAGCATCCTCAGTTGCACATTTTGTAACAGACCAATTATAATTGTGTTCCTCTGATACAGTAGCTTGAGTTTTAGTTCCACATTTGTTGAGAGTTTATTTGAAACTGCGGTTTCTCACTTGTACAACTTGAGACAATTAATTGAAATTACGATTTTGTTTCTTTAAAATAATTGATCACAGTTCTACATTTGATAACGAATCATTTTCATTAAAGGTTTGTTCCTTGAAGCTTATATATCACACTTCCGCATAGTAAAGATCAAAATCTGTTCATAAACATAAACAAAACAAAGATAATGACCACCGATAAAACACAATGTCAGCATAAATTTACAGTGGGTGGTGAGGAAATAGATCAGGTTACACATTTTGAATATCTGGGCTCCAGAATCGACAAAAATGGTGACTGTTCGAAAGAAATCAGAAGAAGACTAGCCATGGCAATGCAGAGACTGAACAGCCTGAAGAAATTATGGCAGGGCACCAACAAAACGATAAAAGTAAAAGTCTTGAGAGCCTGTGTTTTTCCTGTGGCAGCTTATGGCTGTGAAGCATGGACGATTACCAAAACTTCTAGACAAAGAATCGAATCCTTCGAGTCAAAATGTTACAGAAAGATCCTCAGAATACCCTGGACAGAGAAAAGAACAAATGTAGACATTCGGCAAGAGTTGAGCATAGAGGAGAACTGGTTTATCAATTCCATTTTGGCTAGAAAATGTAAATACTTTGATCACATCAAGAGACACAACGGTCTTGAGAGAACGGTGATGGAAGGTATGGTGCCAGGCAAAAGAGGAAGGGGTAGACAAAGAAGACAATGGCACCAAGATATTCAGGAATGCCTGAGTATGACAGTGGCGGAAGCTGGTGTTTTGGCAAGGGAACGAGTTTCTTTCAGACAGACTGTGATGGGAGCGACGTTCTACAAAGGACATGCTACATGATGATGATGAGCATTTTGAAACTATTCATTGTTATTATGTTCCTTTGATGCAGTTTTAATGTGTGTGAGAGAGAGAGAGAGAGAGCTAGTGAGAGAGAGTAACTCATATGCATATTGTACTTGCAGACATCTTTCAAGAACAAATCTACTTCACAGAAAGATAGCATGTGCGACAGACAATGCATGCTGGTAAATACAATTATTGGAAGAGACAAATGGACATAGACCTGATCAATACTACATACATATACTTTGCACAGTTTGACCTCCAATGGGTCTCAGCTTATTTAACCCAGGATCATATCCTTTTGTTGTTATTGTAGCTTTTGGGGTGCAAGTTTTGATTGACGTTTCTGTCCATGTTAGTCTGCACTGTATAGCTTGTTCATGCAGTAGTGTTTCTGTTTGTGGGCTGATTTTTGTTATATCTGCGCATTATTATAATGAGTGGCTGGTTGAGCGCAGTGGAAGAGCACTCGCTTTTCACCGCAAAGATATGGCATTCTACTCCCGCTACCGACATCTCCAGTCAACCCAGCTGTAAATGGGTACCTGCCAGCGAGGAAGGAAACTGGCCACTCTACCTCACAAAGCTGTGGCTTGACACAATGAAGGCTTTAACATTTCATCCCTGACAGCAGTGCCTGCTCTAGGACTACCTTGAGTTTTTTCTTTACTTTAATATTACGCTGGAATTATGAGCTTTTACATATATGAAAATTATAACTGCTTCATATGTATCTATAAAACATTGTATTTTGCATGTACTTGTTTGACATAAGTGTTTATATTTGTGAAGACATATGCTTTTAAGGGAACTAGACAAGTTTTGATTGATTAGTTCTTTTGAAGCAGATAACAGTTCATTTTAAATCCAACTTTTGTTTGCTTGAAGCACCAGTTCCACATTTTATAACAGACCATTCAAGTATTGTTCCTTTGTCATAGTAGTTTTAGTTCCACATTTTGTAACAAACCATTTTAAATTAAACTTTTCAAGCGGTTTTTCACTTATGAAAATAATGGGGAAAAAACATGAAAAAAAATGTGTAAAAGTTGATTAAAGTTGAGTTTAATCAAAATTTTAAAATGGGTATGATAAGATACCGCACTGAGACGAGAACACAAACAAAACCAACGTTACGACCAATAGGCCTTCATCAGGGACAACAACACTGAACTAACAAATCAATATATAAGGGAAAAATGGTCAACTTATCTGATTTGATTTGAACTGGTTGAAGAGACATTGGTCCTTTTGAAGATCTGTTCACAGCTATCAAAAGACGAAAGATGGCCTGGTGCGGGCACGTCGTGAGATCCAACGGAATTACCAACTCGATACTCTTTGGTTCCGTACTGGGACAGAGGAGGCGAGGACGTCCAAGGAAGAGATGGGTGGACAACATCACTGAGTGGTCAGGCATTTGTCCTGGTGAGATACGTCAGGCGGCGACAGACAGAGAGGGATGGCGTGGGATTTTGGGAGTGTCTTCAAGTGTGACCCAACGACCTGTTGGGTTACAGGATGAACTGAACTAACATATTGCAGGTTATACTAAATATCTGCAAAAGAAACAAGTGATTCTCCGCTTTGCTGTGATTTTTACTTCACACCAAAGTCCTGGTACCAAAGCCACCGACAAACAGGGTTCGCCTGTATAAGACCATATGTTTTTCATATCATTATATACACCTTTCATTCATTGCACATGAGTAAATCTCTTGAAATTCTACAGTTGAATACTGGATTTTGTCCTTACTTTAAATCTACTTTACATTGTTCGACCCTAATTGTGTAATGATCTTTGTGTGTGTGGTAGCATGCATACATTAGCGAGAGAGAGAGATTTTTATATATTAATGCACATTGTTTGTAGATACAGCTTTCAAGAACAAAGGTGCTGCACAGGGTTAGTTAGTTGGTTGCCCATCGCAAGCAATAATGACATCATCAGACAGTATTGTCTTGATGACGTAACTTGCACTGTATTTGGATTATAGTGAGGAAGAAGATACGCTGGTCATCAAACTCACTCTCTGGTCCCGAGCTACCAATCAGTGGCAAGACATAAGTCAAAACAACTGGAGGTAACTCGTGATGCAGGCACTCTGGTCCCATCTCCCTTGAGACCTGGGCTCGCTTGAAAACTGACCTTACCTCTTGAACCACAGAAGACAGCAGAGTCTGTAAACAACCAGTTTCTCTTTCCAGTCATGTAGTTTCGTCACAGAGTGACCAGCGGACGATTGGAACGTCACCCTCGCAGTTCTCTCATTCCTATTGATCTTGATGTGCTAATCTCCATGTTGTGTTAGTTACAATTGGAATCCCCTGTTGCATCTTTGACCTCGGAGAATAACTGAATGACTTTCCCAGGTATTTAAAACTGTCATATCAGGGTTCAATTTGCCTTTAAACATGCACTCCACTATTTAATATGTGTTTCAGTCTCTGACATTGGTTTTGGTTATCTTGACTTTTGGCTGACATCATTTCTAGTTCTCTGTACCTAAAGCTGACATTGGTTCTAGTTCTCTGTACCTAAAGCTGACATTGGTTCTGGTTCTCTGTACCTAAAGCTTACATTGGTTCTGGTTATCTTGACTTTTGGCTGACATCATTTCTAGTTCTCTGTACCTAAAGCTGACATTGGTTCTAGTTCTCTGTACCTAAAGCTGACATTGGTTCTGGTTCTCTGTACCTAAAGCTTACATTGGTTCTGGTTATCTTGACTTTTGGCTGACATCATTTCTAGTTCTCTGTACCTAAAGCTGACATTGGTTCTAGTTCTCTGTACCTAAAGCTGACATTGGTTCTGGTTCTCTGTACCTAAAGCTTACATTGGTTCTGGTTATCTTGACTTTTGGCTGACATCATTTCTAGTTCTCTGTACCTAAAGCTGACATTGGTTCTAGTTCTCTGTACCTAAAGCTGACATTGGTTCTGGTTCTCTGTACCTAAAGCTTACATTGGTTCTGGTTATCTTGACTTTTGGCTGACATCATTTCTAGTTCTCTGTACCTAAAGCTGACATTGGTTCTAGTTCTCTGTACCTAAAGCTGACATTGGTTCTGGTTCTCTGAACCTAAAGCTTACATTGGTTCTGGTTATCTTGACTTTTGGCTGACATCATTTCTAGTTCTCTGTACCTAAAGCTGACATTGGTTCTGGTTCTCTGTACCTAAAGCTGACATTGGTTCTGGTTCGCTAGACCTAAAGCTGACATTGGTTCTGGTTCTCTAGACCCAAAGCTGACATTGGTTCTGGTTTTATAGACCTAAAGCTGACATTGGTTCTGGTTCTATAGACCTAAAGCTGACATTGGTTCTGGTTCTCTAGACCTAAAGCTGACATTGGTTCTGGTTCTCTAGACCTAAAGCTGACATTGGTTCTGGTTCTCTAGACCTAAAGCTGACATTGGTTCTGGTTCTCTAGACCTAAAGATGACATTGGTTCTGGTTCTATAGACCTAAAGCTGACATTGGTTCTGGTTCTCTAGACCTAAAGCTGACATTGGTTCTGGTTCTCTAGACCTAAAGCTGACATTGGTTCTGGTTCTCTAGACCTAAAGCTGACATTGGTTCTGGTTCTCTAGACCTAAAGCTGACATTGGTTCTGATTCTCTGTACCTAAAGCTGACATTGGTTCTGGTTATCTTGACTTTTGGCTGACATCATTTCTAGTGCTCTGTACCTAAAGCTGACATTGGTTCTGGTTCTCTGTACCTAAAGCTGACATCGGTTCTGGTTATCTTGACTTTTGGCTGACATCATTTCTAGTTCTCTGTACCTAAAGCTGACATTGGTTCTGGTTCTCTGTACCTAAAGCTGACATTGGTTCTGGTTATCTTGACTTTTGGCTGACATCATTTCTAGTTCTCTGTACCTAAAGCTGACATTGGTTCTGGTTCTCTGTACCTAAAGCTGACATCGGTTCTGGTTCACTACACCCCAATGGTCGAAGACTCTACACCCCAATGGTCGAAGACTCTATACCCCAATGGTTGAAGACTCTACACCCCAATGGTTGAAGACTCTACACCCCAATGGTTGAAGACTCTACACCCCAATGGTTGAAGACTCTACACCCCAATGGTTGAAGACTCTACACCCCAATGGTTGAAGAGA
Organism: Ariolimax columbianus; assembly: GCA_036924085.1. NCBI lineage: Eukaryota > Metazoa > Mollusca > Gastropoda > Stylommatophora > Arionidae > Ariolimax > Ariolimax columbianus. The sequence continues at coordinate 40,322,998 of JAVGWX010000022.1, forward strand.
CTACACCCCAATGGTTGAAGACTCTACACCCCAATGGTTGAAGACTCTACACCCCAATGGTTGAAGACCCTATATATTAGAAGAGGAATGACATTGGTTTGGACATGGAGTCAGCAACACTATCCTGTATGAAATATAATCTACGGAAAAAATAAAAACTCAAACTCAAAACCTCAAGGTAGAAGGCTCTACATCCCATGGATACAGAGCAGTTACTGAGTAGGTAAAAGTATTTTCTCTTGTCCTCATTTGTTCCAACCGGATCACACGGGAACACCTCTACAGTTGGTTTCCTTCAACAAGCCTGTACCAAAACACTTTTCGAGCTTATGTTTTGCACAATGATGTTACTAACCATGAACAACTCTCTTCAGTTGCATGTGACAGCATAAATGGGGCACCAGTGGTTCTGTTCTTTTCTCCTCAGTAAGTGGCCTAATGACACACATTGGGACAGTGTAAGGAACATGTCTTTTGTGTTTTGCATATTGTTTGTGAGGACAACAAAGACAGAAGCCGGCTGGATAGCTTAACATCATGGCACAGAAGATGGCCAGCCGCAGAGTTGATATCATTAGCTGTCCATCGCAAGCGAAGAAGGCGACAGCGTCAGACGTGTTTTCATATGTGATTACAATCCGATACGAGCGCGGCATTCAGCTGCACCAGGGGCACACATGGACAGTGTCTATGATTTGACAGCCATGTAGCTTGTCGGTTCTTGCAGCCTGCTGTTTCTGCGCTGATGACAGTGCGGCCTGCTGAGCAGTTCAGAGCAAGCAGCTACCAGAAGATGATATCAGTGTGTGATGGTAGTGAGACTTGGTGAGGTGGTCGGTGCAAGCAGATATCAGGAGGTGATATCAATGTGTGATGGTAGTGAGACTTGCTGAGCAGTTCAGAGCAAGCAGCTACCAGAAGGTGATATCAAAGAGAAAACTGTTCAGGTATTCAAAGATAAGCGAACCTCAAACGAGTACAAATTTCCCCGTCAAAGTTGATGCCCCTTTCCTCCCAGTGCAGGTTTATAAAAACCTCCTCAATGGCCGATGTAAAGAGCTTTGGTGAGATTGTATCCCACTGTCGGACGCCACGTTGTATCAGTACGGTGGTCGGTCTGTAGAAGAGGGTAATATCCGTTGTGCATCTACTGTTTATGTCCTCTATCAGTTAAGCGAATTTTTCTGCACTTTTCTGATTTCTCAAGACATTCAGCACCGCAGTTATTTCGATGCTATCGAAAATTCTTACTCATCTGAGCTTCGCCGATGACACTGTCATCCTGAAACACGGTGTCAAAGAAGCGGAGAAAAGTCTGAATGAGTTCAGCAGAGCAAGCGTTACAATTGGCCTACAAATTAATAGAAAGAAAATCCAGTTCATGTCCACCCAAAAGGAGATATACGCCTTGGAGATTGTCCCTTCGAGAACGTCAATTGGTATATCTACTTGGGCCATCACTGTCTGCCCAAAAGGAGATATACGCCTTGGAGATTGTCCCGTCGAAAACGTCAATTTGTATATCTACTTGGGCCATCACTGTCTGCCCAAAAGGAGATATACGCCTTGGAGATTGTCCATTCGAGAACGTCAATTGGTATATCTACTTGGGCCAAGAGATCATGAACTCCCATTTAATAAATCGGGAGATCTCACGAAGGATAACAGCGGGCTGGTTAGCTTCAACTGTATTACACCCACACTGCAACAGATGCGACACGTCAACGCTAGGACTCACACTTTAACAGTCTGGTTACTCCAGCCGTGGTATATGGCTGTCAGGTGTGGAGGCTACGGGAAGCTGATGCAAATAGGCTACGCTTTGCCCAACGAGCGATGGAGCGAAGAACAGTGAAGATCTCCATTCGAGACCAAATCCGCAACGCCGAGATCAGACGTCACTTCCTTCTCTGACGTCATAGGTGTCGCGCTGGTACAGAAATACAGATGGGTCGGCCATGTGGTGGGCGTGTCGGATAACAGATGGGTCGGCCATGTGGTGGGCGTGTCGGATAACAGATGGACCGGCCATGTGATGGGCGTGTCGGATAACAGATGGGTCGGCTATATGGTGGGCGTGTCGGATAACAGATGGGTTGGGCGTGTCGGATAACAGATGGACCGGCCATGTGATGGGCGTGTCGGATAACAGATGGGTCGGCTATATGGTGGGCGTGTCGGATAACAGATGGGTCGGCCATGTGTTGGGCGTGTCGGATAACAGATGGACCGGCCATGTGGTGGGCGTGTCGGATAACAGATAGGCACGTAGAGTGACATCGTGATGGCCATACAACTTTAGCCACCCTGCGAGCGAGCGAGAGATGGCATAATGGAGGCCCTAGGCCCAACATGGTACTCTAAGGCAAAAGAGCGAAATGAGTTTACTCAACATTTGGCTACCTGGCATCAGACACACGTGCCTGATTGAATGCCAGGATTTATAGATTAGAGATATAATCAAAGATTTTCTGTGTCGTTTCTTCTGCCTCCCCTCCCCAAATGCATGTCTGCCCTGAGCTCCCCGACAACAGCAGCTTACCAGGCATGCGAACAACGTGCCTAATCCATCTGGTCTGAGCTTTCTGGATCTTCGAGAGCCGAGCCTCCCAGCTGATCCTGAACAGGGGCTGTAGAGACAGCTCATGTGGAAATGGATGCGTTTCCTGGCATGTCTTCTATAGAATGTCCATGTTTTGTATGTGTATAGAAGGGTGGCTGGGGGCCGTGGTAGGGCAGTGGTTAGTGCACTGGCTTCCCAGTCAGGCGATCAGGGCTCAATCCCCAGCGTGGATTTTCTTCTGATCACAAACCAGCCACAGAAACTGGGTTCCAGAGAATCTTGGAAGTAGATGCGGCCGCCGTGATGCAGACCACGTCATCCATATGGGCCTAACACCGCATTCCCTATGCGCCGCACGACGAAGCGGGATCTTGACTTTCACAAGGGTTGCTAGGTTCACAGCACGATAAACACACCTTGATCTTTGAGTTCACATTCAGCCCCAGGGACTGGAAGCTGTGGTGTAATTGAACAACAAATTTAGCGCTCAATTATACGACTTTGCAGAAACATATCACAATATGCACATCTAAAGCCCCCGTATGCATCGTTGCACTAAACATTGCATTTTTAAGAAACGGATTATTGAGGGGGTACTTTATAAGAGATATCGCATGCATAACGTCACTGGGAGAACGGTTTAACAATGAGATTTCAAGACATGATCAAGTAACACTACAAGAAAGTAAGACCACAAGACACCAGTGTGAAAGGCCAAAAAAGAGTCATCAGCAACAACAGAGAAACAGGAAGACGAATGGAATATTTAAAAACAAACTAAAAATTCTAACATACAAGTATACAATAATAGTTGCACAATGCATGCGGAGATGGTAAGCGTGTTAGATATGTGCTGCGAAGTGGAATCTCGCGTGGGCGTGAAGTCTAATAGGTTTGCAGTTGTATACATCGATGTTCTGCAAAGGGGAGGCTACTTACTTACTTCTTAGTCGACCTGTACTTCTACAGGGGCAGATGCCACTGTGCAGGTCCCAGCTCTGATATGAGCTGGATATAGTCGGGAGAAGGATTTCCTGCTTAGCGAGCTAGGCTTGAGCAGCTTAATACTTTGCTAACAGTGACAGTTCATCTTAATATACTCAAACACTAGAGCAAAGTAGACCCGCAGCCTGTTAGGAGCCATCTATGCTGTTCTAAACAAACCACCTAAACATGGCCGGTGTTATGCCATGTGATACAGTTAGTCGCCTCTTAACTTAACGTCTTTATACTGGTTTAGAAGACTCTGCAGAGTCTGTATACAACCAGTTCCATTTACATCACCTTCCTCTAGAAGCTGTACTCATCCAATCTGTTCTTAAATGCATTGACCGTCCCAGCCTCCACCACCTCACTTGGCAATGCATTCCAAGCATTCACTACTCTCTGGCTAAAGAAATACTTCCTAATATCTAATCTGGACCTCCCCTTAGTCAACTTGTAGCTGTGCCCTCTTGTCCTTGTTGGTGGTTGTACTTTTAAAAAACTTGTTATAGTCTACTTTATCCATTCCTCTGATCATCTTATACACCTGTATTAAGTCACCACGAATTCTCCTCTCTTCTAGACACTGAAGGCCAGTTCTTTTTAATCTTACTTCATAACTGTAATTCTGGAATCCCACTATTAGCTTTGTCGCTCTTTTTTGTATTCTCTTCAGCATGTTTATATCCCCTCTATGATAAGGACTCCACACCTGTACACAGTACTCCAATCTAGGTCTAACTAATGCTTTATACAGTTTGACTATTACTTCCTTGCTCCTATGTTTAATATTTCTTTTTATCATCCCTAACATTGCATTTGCCTTTTTTACTGCTACCTGAATTTACTCCCTCACCTTACATGTATGATCTATTATAACCCCTAAGTCCCTTTCTTTATCTATCTTTCTAATATTGTTCTCTCCCATTCTGTAATTATGTTCCATATTGGATCTACCAATGTGGATGACTGAACATTTATCTACATTAAACTCCATTTGCCAGATTACAGACCATTCTCGAATTTTATCTAAATCCGACCTCAATATATCCACTTCTGCTTTAGATGAGACACTACTGCATAGTTTTGTGTCATCAGCAAATTTTGCAATAATGGATCCCATACCTATGTCCAAATCATTTATATATATCAAGAATAAAATTGGTCCCAAAACCGAGCCCTGTGGCACTCCACTTTTCACTTCACACCACTCAGAGTACTCCTTATTTATACCCACCCTTTGCCTTCTTCCCGTTAACCAATTTTCAATCCATTTGGCAACTTCCCCACCTATTTTAATTTTCGAAATAATCTTTGATGAGGTACTCTATCAAAGGCCTTTGCAAAATCCAGATAAATAACATCCACTGGCTCCCCTTTATCTAACATTTTGGTAACTTCCTCCATGAATTCTAATAGATTTGTTAAGCATGATCTCCCTCTGGTAAACCCATGCTGACTATTTTTAATTAGATTAAATTTGTCTAAATGCATTACAATGTTTTCTTTGATTATTGACTCTAAAAATTTACAGACTATGCTCGTTAAGCTCACAGGTCTATAGTTTGCTGGATCTGCCTTTTTGCCCTTTTTGAATAAGGGGATCACTCCCGCATCTTTCCAATCCCGTGGAACAATCCCTTGTGCAAGTGATTGAGAACATAATATAGCCAATGGTTTTGCTAATTGGTCTCTAATTTCAAACAGCAATTTTGGATGAATACCATCTTGACCTGGACATTTATCCACTTTCAACCCCTCCAATTTTTTAAAAACCATTTCCTCTGTAATACAGATTGATCCTAATCCTGCTGTATCCATGTCTCTTTGAAAAATATCTACAGGCTCTGGGATCTTGGAGCAGTCCTCTTTTGTGTACACTGTGCCAAAGTAGTGATTGAGTAGATTTGCTGCCTCCCTATTTTCACTTATTTTTTTTCCTGTGCTGTCTATGAGAGGGCATACTTTGTCCTTTGATCTTTGTTTATTTCTAACATAAGAGAAGAAGCTTTTACTATCAGTCTTGATCCTCTGAGCAAGTTTCTTTTCGAAGTCTACTTTTGCTGTTTTATTCGCTTTCTGAGATATGTTCTGCTTGTCCATTCTTACGACATGCTCTCTGTGAGGCAGTGAAAATATTGTTGTCCTTGTCACACACAAAGACCCAGACAGACCGCTCGGCTACCTACTTACTTACTTTAACTTACTTATATACATAAATAGACGATGAACACAATCTCAGACAAGGACCACCATGACTATCATAACAGCAACCGTTTGATGTAAAGTAAAGTAAACAAAAACTGCTTGACCATCGTGCTGATAGACAGTCCTGCTCAAATATGCCGACTCACACAAAACCGGAAGTTGATCAAGCGTTTTCTTCTGAGTAAAAACAGAACAGAACCGATCTAGTGGACTGTTAATCGTCAACCTAAACTATTTTGTTACATTACTCACTGAATAACTTACATCAATCTTGTAAGGATTAGTCATGCCGCTTGAAAATCTTGAGGAAGAGGGTTTGGCGAAGAATCCAAACTTAGAATACGCACAACTTCGCTTCTTGCTCGCTACAGAAAAACACAAGAACGACAATGATTTGAAACAAAAACTGATTGATGAGATCAAAGCAAATGGTAAGTACTGATTACAAAGCAAATGGTAAGTACTGATTATTATACCACATGGCTAGTAACTAAGTAAGCCTGTTATGTGACACATCATTTATGTTAGCAGAGACCAGTGTACGGATTTTCTGGTAAAAAAATCATAATTTTTTTTTTGGGGGGGGGGGGGTTTTGGGAAAGCCAATAACAACATTGACTGATTGAGCATTGAGATTGACAACCCTGACAACAATCATGCCAACACAATACGAAAATGAGTAGCAAGTTACTCCTTTGTGCGCCATGAAAAGGACGTTCAGTGGCGGGCTGCAGTAGCTTTACACACATTCCGAGCGTGCTGATAAAGGTGGACAGGGTCCTCCAGGGCAGGCGGTTGTGCTATGCAGTATGTTTGGCTTCATCTGTGTGCCACTCACTACTGCACTGCAGGGATCATGCCTATCCCTCACCTCGTTAGCCAGGCTGAAAACATCCTGTTTCCAGGGAGGGCTACTAGGAAGCCAAGGTGAGGGTCTTGGCCAGTATGTATTGCCTGACCCCGACTAACATGTCTGATCAGTATATTAGACCTGACCAGATGTTAGTCTTCCTCCCTTGGCGGTAGGTTAGGTTTAAGATTATACCATAAAAAGTTTGTTATTTAATGGAATTTAGTTTAGTAGTACTAAAAGTAGACTACGTCTATTCAACTGAGTAGAAGTTGAACATTCTGAAGCCTGCATTAACAAGATGTTGCCACATGTACTGGGCAGCCTTCTCGTCCATTAACACGGTCCTGACGACTGCTAAGATCAGAATCTTCAAACTTCTCTCTTCAATTTCCCTGTGCGATGTGCTACGGTGCTCTGAGACATGCTGCAGTACAGAGACATGGACAGATTGACTGGAAGACAAATTGAGAGTGATCCAGGCCTCATTTGAGAGGCGCTTGGTCAGAATCACTCACTACAGCCAACTTAGGCCTATGCAAAATCTTCACAAATCTGGCAAATGATGATTGTCCCTGGTGAGTGATGCGGTAATCTATGCAGACAAGGAAAAATATAAATGGACAGATCAACTTAAATGACAAGTTGCTATGATTCGGGTAACAGTAACATCAGGGAGTCCCCTTTTTCATGTTCTACATTTCTTACTATTTTTAGTAGACCTTTATTACACATCTGATATTTTCCATTAAACTGTAACAGTGATCCCATACTGACTGATACTGAGACATTACAGTACACTGATGTTGGGAATGAAGTGTTAAAGTAGAGACTTACAGTACTCTGGGGCTCGGCTTTTTATGAGGTTACCTTCCTTGCTGCCTTTTTCTCCCTAAGGTAAAAAAAATGTTCACCTTTACAGCTTGGTTGGCTTGAGTATTTAGATAAAACAAGGATTGAATATGGCACCTTCTTCATCTCAGATCAACTGATGCTATGCTTTTAGTCCGGTGAGGTTCATGATCATGAAAGAGGTTGCGTTTCAGATGGCAGTAGAAATGATAGGCATTACAAGGCAATCTCTGTTCTAGGATTGCAATGGAAAGAGAAATAGAGAGACTAAAACATACACTGAGAAGTGAACTCGAGATAGTCATTATATGGATGTGGATGACATGGAAGAGCTGCAAATGATGACACTAAACAAGAGCTTCTTCTTCTCTTAGATCCTTGGTCAGTGGCCATCACTCCTAGTGGTGTCTGGGCAGCAACAAACTCTCTCCACTTCTTAGATACTTGGTCAGAAACCAGCACATCTAGTGGTGTCTGGGCAGCAACAAACTCTCTCCACTTCTTAGATCCTTTGTCAGAAACCAGCACATCTAGTGGTGTCTGGGCAGCAACAAACTCCCTCCACTTCTTAGATCCTTGGTCAGTGACCATCACACCTGGTTACATCTTTAAGAGCAGCAACATTTTACCTGGTCTGCGGCCAACCCTTCGTACAGTTTCCCAATGCTCATTAAATCCCTGGTCATGCCAATGGCTTTCTTTCAGCTTTCACCACTGACCAATCCTGGAACAATACACCCTGTCACATTCAGGGCACACTTGGGGAAGTCAGGTGTGGAATTGTATTGTTTTTTCGGGCAGAACACATTTGCGGAGCCTCCCCGATGGCTATACTCTCAGTATACAGTTTGGGATGTTTGGGAACTTAAAACAATATGAGTTTACAATTTGGGAACTTAGAACAATATGAGTTTACAGTTTGGGAACTTAGAACAATATGAGTTTACAGTTTGGGAACTTAGAACAATATGAGTTTACAATTTGGGAACTTAGAACAATATGAGTTTACAGTTTGGGAACTTAGAACAATATGAGTTTACAATTTGGGAACTTAGAACAATATGAGTTTACAGTTTGGGAACTTAGAACAATATGAGTTTACAGGGCGAGAACATGATTTATTTAAATGAATATAGTGTCTGTCCTATAAGGTTGAACATTTCTTTAGTTTAACAAGTTACTGTTTGAAGAGTCTCTAACATGAGAATATGAAATGTTGTCTCTAGATATGACACCATTTTATGAAGAGGTTGCTCAAGAATTTGGCTGGACTAAGGATGAAAAATTAGTGGCTGCGATGAAGACAGCAAATGTGGACAGGCTGAAGCAGCTGGATGAAGCCATTACTGATGCAGAAAAGAATTTAGGAGAGACAGAAATCAGAGACAGTATGCTCGCTAAAGCTGAGTACCTATGCCATATTGGTGACAAGGTAAGCACAAACAAATAAATGCTGATTTCTGCTTTATTTTTGTTACGTGAATCGAGATTAGCCATATGCACGAAAATCAGATTAATGCGAACATTGGTCCTGTCAATATTCCTCTATGCTTTTGAGACATGGACAATTACAGCTGACTTGCAGCGGAGGATACAGGCCTTGGAGATAAGATGTTTACGAAGACTTCTACAACAGCCGGAGCAAGAGAGTTTAGGGCACAGGTGATGTGGTTGACGACTCAGAACAAATGTACCTGAATGTGTGCCTGGTCACTCACCGTCCCAACAAAGGAAAACAAAGTTGGGGGCGAAGAATGTGGACAGGTAGGAACTGGCCACTGGCGTTCCGATTTGGTTAATGGGTGGGGGGGGTGAAAGATGTGACGGCAGCGGAGCTTGCTGCGATAGATGAGCGACAGGGGTTCAGAGTAATTCGTTCCAATAACGACTGAACAGAGCCATCCCCCTGAGATCCATTGGTCAGCTCTGATACTGCTGGAGAGTATGTAACACAGAGTCAAAGTTTAGCTCAGAGACTGGATGGAGAGGGGAGGAGAGCGAATGAAAGACTGTAGATAGGAGTCCGTTTAGCTCACCGATTTGATAGAGGAGCTATTGATAGACTGTGTTCGAATGTTAGTGATAGAACAGGATCACTCAAATAGGTGTGTGAGTTTTGTATTAATAGATAATCTGAACATATGTTGTAAGCAGGACACATTGTGAACGAGGTATGTCCAGATCGCCAGCCTGAGAGGATTTGAGTGAGGAGTAGTTTTTTTGATAAGGTGTGCTGAGGATGCAGTTAAATAGATATGTGTGTAGGCAATAGAACCGGGTTTTTAATAGTTGGGAATTCCATCAATAGCTAATGCTTAAAATTTCCATTTTAGTTAATATTTATATCAACATATATATAATATAGGAATATTTAGTTAAGATGATATGTATTGTATTGTGTTTGTAATTTCACTACTCATTTTTCTGGTATGAGTATTAAATAATAAATATGCCATCTGCTGTGTGCTATATTATTTGCTGTGTGTGGTCAGGAATGATGTGGATGAGTGTGATAATGTTCTAAGTTAGAATAACCCTAGGGCAAACTGTGGGATCTGCTACAATAGGACCCTTTGAAGAATTAACAGCAAATGTCAAAAGATGGAAACTCATTTGGTACGGGCAGATATCGAGATCAAATATCGGTCTTACAAATACGATCCTGCACGGAACGGTGCAAGGCAGACAACAAAGAGGTTGTCCCAAAAATAGGTGGGAGGACAACATAAAAGAATGGTCCAATCTCCGACCAGAGGAGGCACATGCAGCGGCCGCTGACAGAGTGGGGTGGCATCTGGTTGTGGGGATGTCTTCATGTGTGCCCCAACGTCCTCACCGGTTACGTGATGACCTTGTCTGACCTGAATCTAGAAAAGGTTGAACAATTTATTTGGATAATTTGATGTATGGCAATTGTACTATTTATTCTTCAGATTGATTAAAGAGTTTACTGCTTGTATTGTGAGAAGTACGTCGCTAACCTTCACCAAGCTACACTAAACAAATTGATGTCATTTCCCCTGCAGCACGTCATCTTTTACTAGGGGAAAGTCGCTCCACATATAATCCATCGTAATCACAACAATGTATCAATACTGTGTTTATAATATCGTCACAACTGTTAGTTTACACTAAAAACGTATTTATTACATCTACAATTTTCATATGCGAGTCTTTGCAGTATAATGAACATAAAGTGGCAGGACAAGGTGACCAACTCGGAAATACTCAAATGCACCATCATACCTTCCCTCTTCTTGACTCTGAGCAATAAGAGACTAAGATGATTAGGTCACGTGAAACGATTGTCAAATACCCGTATTCTGAAGCAGTTACTCCCGGGTAAACGCATATTGGGTACCAGATCACAAGGAAGGCCTACATTAAGATACAAGGACATTTGCAAAAGATCCATGAGGAGATTGCAAAAGATAAAGCTAGATGGAGAGCGATCTTGAGAACGGGCATCGAGGCATCAGAGCTAGTTCTGATGACAAAGATGGAAGACAAGCGACGCAAAAGAAAGGAGCCTACACCGCAACCAATCGACCTTTTTCTGTTTACACTGCTGTCGTCTCTGTCAATCGACAATCGGCAAAATCAGCCACAAAAGTCAATGTCTGTCCAGGATAGATGCTGCCACTGCCATCTCTTCAACAGACTAGCTTACTGACCGTCTCTCAAGATGAAAAAGGCCATAACCATAACATCTGTATAAACGAACTAAATTCAACTACTTCACAAAGATCTTCTACAACAACTTATATCCTCACCCTCAACAATGGGCTGAGTCCATACCGATTGAAAAATAAGAATATACCGTTTCAAAACTCTGTTTTATCAGAGTCCATCTACTTTCGCGGCAAAATTTTGTAGTGATGGAATTGAGTACTATCAAATCAGCAACATTTTCGTTTTTTTTCGTACAGCGGCAATCCGTTTGTGTTTTATATGATAATATTGACGTCAGTCTACGACGGGCAATAATGTCAGTCACTGGTGTGCAAATTGGGATTTTTTGTTGTTGACATTTTTAAGCCCTCAATTTGATCTAACGCTCACATGATCCATTCAAACAACAAACATGAGTTCTTTTAGTTAAAATTAATGCAAATTCTAGAACATTGGCATGTCTGTACAGAAATGGTAGCATTACAAGGCAGTCTCTGTTCTGGGATTGCAAGAGAGACAGAAATAGAGAATAGAACATGTCCATCAGTAATCCTGGTATTCAATCAGGCATATCGAGCGTCTGATGCCAGGTAGCCAAATGTTGTTTAAACTCAATATGGTCTTTTGTCTGTAGTACCATATTGAACCAATGGTGTTACTCAAGCCATCTCTTCATCTTCTTCTTCGGCCTTCATACTGAAAGGTATGTTGTAGTTTACAGGTTGGCTGCGATATCTGCGCCTTTCATCCCAACACATCCGATTTCAGCACAGCATTTTTGGGACCAGGTTTACCTTCCCTTGTTGATCTCTAATATCTTATCCAGGCTGCATGGGACCAGTTTACCTTCCCTTGTTGATCTCTAATATCTTATCCAGGCTGCATGGGACCAGTTTACCTTCCCTTGTTGATCCATAATATCTTATCCAGACTGCATGGGACCAGGTTTACCTTCCCTTGTTGATCCATAATATCTTATCCAGACTGCATGGGACCAGGCTTACCTTCCCTTGTTGATCCATAGTATCTTATCCAGGTAGCATGGGACCAGTACTTTTCTAGGGTCAGCACTTGCAGGAGACAGAATAGGGCCTGGGTCAGTGATGGGTGACCCTGATGCAAGCAGCCAGCTATGAGTCGCTGATTCCTGTCAGCTCATTCACTTGTTTATTGATTATTTTAGCTATTATTTCTGAACCATGTATTTATCTTGAGTATCTTCTTCTTCATCTTTTCCTTCTCATTTTTCTCCTTCTCATTCTTCTTCCTCATTGTTTGTTCTCAATCTACCGCTACCAAGCCCTGAAAAGAGCTTTGCAAGTAGCAGGAAGTTGTCTGGAGAATGGAATGCGTTGTGTCGTAGTTTACAGCTTGGCTGCGATATTTGCACCTTTCGGTCCAACACATCCAACTTCAACAGGCATTTTTAGGTAATGGGTTAGCCTTCCCTCTTTGAGCCCTTTTCCTTAATCAGTCTGCTCTGTTGCAGTCTGTAATCCAGGATCACCACGTGGAGGTGTGACACTAGCAGCCAGCTCTGGTTCGCTGGCCCCGACACTAGCAGTCAGCTCTGGTTCGCTGGCCCTGATGCTAGCAGTCAGCTCTGGTTCGCTGACCCTAACACTAGCAGTCAGCTCTAGTTCACAGACCCTGACGCTAGCAGTCAGCTCTGGTTCGCTGGCCTCGACACTAGCAGTCAGCTCTGGTTCACAGACCCTGACGCTAGCAGTCAGCTCTGGTTCACAGACCCTGACGCTAGCAGTCAGCTCTGGTTCGCTGACCCTAACACTAGCAGCCAGCTCTGGTTCGCTGGCCCCGACGCTAGCAGTCAGCTCTGGTTCGCTGGCCCTGATGCTAGCAGTCAGCTCTGGTTCGCTGGCCCTGATGCTAGCAGTCAGCTCTGGTTCGCTGACCCTGACGCTAGCAGCCAGCTCTCGTTCGCTGACCCTGACGCTAGCAGCCAGCTCTGGTTCGCAGACAGCTTCAGCTCTGGTTCACAGACCCTGACGCTAGCAGTCAGCTCTGGTTCACAGACCCTGACGCTAGCAGTCAGCTCTGGTTCGCTGACCCTAACACTAGCAGCCAGCTCTGGTTCGCTGGCCCTGACGCTAGCAGTCAGCTCTGGTTCGCTGGCCCTGATGCTAGCAGTCAGCTCTGGTTCGCTGACCCTGACGCTAGCAGCCAGCTCTCGTTCGCTGACCCTGACGCTAGCAGCCAGCTCTCGTTCGCTGACCCTGACGCTAGCAGCCAGCTCTGGTTCGCAGACAGCTTCAGCTCTGGTTCGCAGACAGCTTCAGCTCTGGTTCGCAGACAGCTTCAGCTCATGCACTGCTCAGTATCTTGATCCCATCTTAAGCGCATGACTGTGGTAGAGCACTTGCTTTTTGTTGTAAATATAATGTGGGCTGCGCCAGTTATTTGCGTGATTCATTCAACTGAGCTGTAAGGAAAAGCAGCGAGGAAGGGTATTTCTCCACCCCCACCCCCTTCAAAAAGCTGTGGTTCATACATTGAACTCTGTAGCACTTCATCCCCAACAGCACTGCCTCCTATGGGATAACCATGACCCTTCTCTTATATATTTCTTTGATTTCCTGTAACAACCACAAACTGTTAAGAAATACCATAATTCAATCTCTGTTTTCTTCCAATTTGTGGACATAAACAGAAGTTTAAAATAAAATGTCTGCTTTATTTTTAGGCCAATGCTCTAACAGAGTTTCGCAAAACTTATGAGAAGACAGTTGCTCTTGGTTACCGGTTGGACATTGTCTTCCACTTGATTCGGATTGGTCTATTCTACAATGACCATGACCTCATCACAAAGAACTTGGAAAAAGCTCAAAGGTATGTATGTGACAGGGTGGCCTTGATGTAAGGGTATGGTGGTCTGTACGTGACAGGGTGGCCTGGTTGTCAGTACGTGACAGGGTGGCCTTGTTGTATGGGTATGGTGGTCTGTACGTGACAGGGTGGCCTGGTTGTCAGTATGTGACAGGGTGGCCTTGATGTATGGGTATGGTGGTCTGTACGTGACAGGGTGGCCTGGTTGTCAGTACGTCACAGGGTGGCCTTGACTGTATGTGTATAAATCTGGTCAGATTGAATATACACGTATATAGTTATATGGTGAGAAGTGAGTGGCTGAGCAGTTAGGATATCAGTCTCCTGACCAAGTGTGCACAAGTTCAAAACCTTGGTATGGCATCGATTTTTGTCTATTGGGGTCAAATGAAAACTGCCTGCATTCTCCATGGTAACAGGAACCTTCTTGTTTGTGCTCCTGAAAACAGGCGATGTCTCGGCAGTTCTCCCCTATGAGGTGGGGATCGGCACTGTAATCCTTATAGCTGTGAATCCACAGCCAGGAGATCCTCAGTCATTTGTCTCTCACGATAGAGAGACCTGGTTTGCTCCTTGCTCATAGTACTCTCTACCCAACTGTAAATAGGTACCTGACTTGCATGTAAGGAATGCAAGGCAGCGAGGAAGGGATCGAGTCAGCAGACCCCACAGAAAGCTGAGATGTCAGAAAATAAAGTTTAACACTATCGCAAATGGAAGTGTCTGCTACGGAACTGCCTTTTCACTTTTTAGAATGGATACCTGTGACCATTACTGGGTAGCATAGAATTGAAGGATCCCTGTGTCCGTTACCGGGTAGCATAGAATTGGAGAGCCAGCAGCCAATGACTCATAGCTGACTGCTTGCATCAGGGCCAGTGAACCAAACGACAACCCAAACTACCTGGGAGTCACATTTGATTGGCGCATGACATGGACAAGTCAGATCGAGAGAAACCGAATGAGAGCCAGACAAAGAATGACAATCATGAGGAAACTTGCTGGCACAAGCTGGGGAGCAGATGAAAGTATACTAAAGAAACTGTACACTGGAAGAGTGAGACCAGTTCTCGAGTATGGCATTGCGGCATGGACAACAGCAGCAAAGGTGAACTTTGATAAAATTAGCAAACTTCAAAACCAAGCCATGAGAGTTATAACAGGAGGCATGAAGTCAACGCCAATTGTAGAACTTAAAAATATTACAATCTGCAATCCATGACCGACAGAAAAGACTGCAGAGCCCAGCAGCAAGCAGAGAAACTCAGAAGACTGACAGACCATCCAATGCATCAGAGACTAAATAGATTTGGAAATGGGAAACTAAAGCGGAGAAACTTCACAGAAATAGCCAAAGCAAAGATGAGCGAAGACCCTATGAACACATTAACAACACCAAAGCCCATCCCTACTGTACGCAAACCTACCTGGAAGCAGCATATCATTCCGGAGGTGGTAGAAAATATACCATGTATTGGAAACAAGAACAGCCAGACTGAAAAAGAAAGAAGAGACATAACCCTGAGGTGTATAACGAAAAACTACCCAAGCATGGACTGGACCCATGCATACACCGACGGTTCTGTAACAAACACAACACAGAACGGAGGGGCAGGGGTATTCCTGAGCCTACCAAATGGTAGAAAAATAACACTGTCAGTGGCAACTGGAAAATACTCAAGCAATTTCAGAGCGGAGGCAGAGGCACTGAGGGCTGTAGTAGAAGCAATGCTGACAGGCAAAAGAAATGAAAGCCAGATAGTCCTGTTCACAGATGCCCTGGTCATAGTCACAGCACTAAAAAGCCAGAAAAATACTGAAAGTGTAGTGGTACAGTGGGTTCCATCCCACTGTAACATCCAATGCAACGAGGAGGCAGACAGATTGGCAAAAGAAGGTGCAAGACTACCACAACCAAATTCTAGTGTGACCTACGACGAGTCCAAAAGGCTTATTAGAGCCAGATGCATGGCCAAATCGGAAACAGAACATACTGGCTACACAAAAAATGATGCCTATTACCAGTTGAACAGACGAGAGCAGGTCGTGGTCTTCAGACTCCGCATAGGCCACATCAGACTGAGGTACCACCTATTCAATAAACTGAAGGTAGGTGGCACTGACGAATGCACTTGTGGTACCGGGAAAATGACTGCTGAACATCTGCTGCAAAACTGTCTGACATACGAGGACCAGAGAAAGCATATGTGGCCATCACTAGTGCCAACACTAGACAAGCTCTATAGCAGTGTCGACAGCCTCAGGATGACCGCTGCTTTTTTAGAAAAAATACAGGTTGACGTTTGACAGCGTACGAAGAAGAAGAAGAAGAAAAGCCAGCGAACCACAGCTGACCAAGACCCTATTCCACCCAGCTGGGCGACCCTGGAAACAGCCTGAACTTGTCAGGCCACGTGATAGGAATCTTCGTGTGAAGTCAAACTCAGTACTAGAGAAAAGGCCAGTTGAAATTGGGTGTGTCAGGCCAAAAGGCACAGATATCGCAGCCTTGCTTTAAGCTACAATGTCCTTTTCAGGACAAACACTGCAGAAAATGATGATTAGGCCACTCTACCTTACCATCTATGTCATAGAAGGTGAGATCGTAGATAAGATTGGCTATAAAGTCATAGAATGTAGCTCTACAAGAACACTTGAAAGCTCACAAAATCATAGAATGTAGATCCAGAACACATGAAGGCTCACAAAGTCATAGAATGTAGCTCTACAAGAACACATGAAGGCTCACATAGAATGTAGCTCTACAAGAACACATGAAGGCTCACATAGAATGTAGCACTACAAGAACACATGAAGGCTCACAAAGTCATATGATGTAGCTCAACAAGAACACATGAAGTCTCACAAAGTCATAGAATGTAGCTCTACAAGAACACATGAAGTCTCACAAAGTCATAGAATGTATCTCTACAAGAACACATGAAGGCTCACAAAGTCATAGAATATATCTCTACAAGAACACATGAAGGCTCACAAAGTCATAGAATGTAGCTCTACAAGAACACATGAAGTCTCACAAAGTCATAGAATGTAGCTCTACAAGAACACATGAATGCTCACAAAATCATATGATGTATCTCTACAAGAACACAAGGCTCTGACACAGGCTTCCTCTAGAGTTTCGTGGTGGCCCCCGTGGTCCTATATTACGTAAAAAGTGAATTTGGTGTGTAATGATTATATTATATGTCTAATAATGTCATTACGGCCGCAGTGAAACTCAACATTAAATGTCAGTTTGATGGGGGTACTAATACAGCGGTTTACGTGATGACTAAAGAGGTCTCCGCCAGGAACAGGAGATATCACTAAAAGTAGTACAGCTAATAAATCCAAACAACAAGGATGAAAATAAATACAGGAGTTACTTATCTGGACAACACGTGCTCGAGACAGAATCAACTGGAAACTGAGTTGTGACTCGCACATAATCAACAAAACACAGTACTGATTGAGCCTGGCTTGCTAAGCAGAGAAATGCACCTACCAGCTACCGCCAACTCTCACAAGAGCTGGGACCTGCACAAGGGCAACTGTCCTTGTAGATGTGCCTGTCGACTAAGACTTATCTGGCATACAGAAACCTGTAGAGCCATTCACAGAAGGAAATATTTCCCTCTATTAACGACTAAGACTTATCTGGCATACAGAAACCTGTAGAGCCATTCACAGAAGGAAATATTTCCCTCTATTAACGACTAAGACTTATCTGGCATACAGAAACCTGTAGAGCCATTCACAGAAGGAAATATTTCCCTCTATTAACGACTAAGACTTATCTGGCATACAGAAACCTGTAGAGCCATTCACAGAAGGAAATATTTCCCTCTATTAACGACTAAGACTTGTCTGACATACAGAAACCTGTAGAGCCATTCACAGAAGGAAATATTTCCCTCTATTAACGACTAAGACTTATCTGACATACAGAAACCTGTAGAGCCATTCACAGAAGGAAATATTTCCCTCTATTAACGACTAAGACTTATCTGACATACAGAAACCTGTAGAGCCATTCACAGAAGAAAATATTTCCCTCTATTAACGACTAAGACTTATCTGACATACAGAAACCTGTAGAGCCATTCACAGAAGGAAATATTTCCCTCTATTAACGACTAAGACTCATCTGACATACAGAAACCTGTAGAGCCATTCACAGAAGGAAATATTTCCCTCTATTAACGACTAAGACTTATCTGACATACAGAAACCTGTAGAGCCATTCACAGAAGGAAATATTTCCCTCTATTAACAACTAAGACTTATCTGGCATACAGAAACCTGTAGAGCCATTCACAGAAGGAAATATTTCCCTCTATTAACGACTAAGACTTATCTGACATACAGAAACCTGTAGAGCCATTCACAGAAGGAAATATTTCCCTCTATTAAAACAACAAAATGCAGTTTATTTGAAAATGTTGGTACATAATCTTTGAAACTGATTTTTCTAAACTTTTAGTTTGATTGATGAGGGTGGTGATTGGGATCGCAGGAACAGGCTGAAAGTTTACAGAGGCCTGTATAACATGTCGGTCAGAGACTTCAAGTCTGCAGCTGCTCTATTCCTAGACACTATCGCCACATTCACCTCGTACGAGCTCATGGAGTACCAGCAGTTTGTCACGTACACTGTATTCTGTAGTATGATCTCTCTGGAGAGACCTGAACTTCGGGAAAAGGTAATAATTTGTGGTTTTTGTTAGGGAAAAGGTAATACTTTATTATTTTTTTTCTTTGGAGAAAAGGTAATACTTTATTTGTGGTTTTTGTTGGAGAAAAGGTAATACTTTATTTGTGGTTTTTGTTGGAGAAAAGGTAATAATTTATTTGTGGTTTTTGTTGGGAAAAGGTAATACTTTATTTGTGGTTTTTGTTGGAGAAAAGGTAATAATTTATTTGTGGTTTTTGTTGGAGAAAAGGTAATACTTTATTTGTGGTTTTTGTTGGAGAAAAGGTAATAATTTATTTGTGGTTTTTGTTGGAGAAAAGGTAATAATTTATTTGTGGTTTTTGTTGGGAAAAGGTAATAATTTATTTGTGGTTTTTGTTGGAGAAAAGGTAATACTTTATTTGTGGTTTTTGTTGGAGAAAAGGTAATACTTTATGGGGTCTGATGTTGATGGCTCGGTATTTAAAGGAAGGAGGGTTGCCTTTATTGTCTACATAATTTTTTGTTTTTGTCCGTCCCTCCAGGTTGTGAAAGGCTCAGAAATTCTAGAAGTTCTCCACGGATTACCAACCATCCGCAAGTTCCTCTTTTCTCTCTATGATTGCCAGTACGCAGATTTCTTCTTGGCTCTGGGTAAGCATTGATCTTCTTCATGGTTTCACTAATCCTCTATGGTGTTAACAGTTTTTATTATTTGAAGTGTGCAGACATCTTATGTCCTCTAGTTCTGCACCATTGGGCTACTACTATAGCTGGCCTCCTCACAAGAAGCCTGTATCAAAGCTTTTGTTTCAATGGAACTTTACAGCCGATCCTGATCAAGGGGACCTGGAAGGAATAAAGGCAACCATGAATTCCAGTTTTTAATGATGGACATTACATTAGCAATTCCAGTTTTTAATGTTGAACCTTACATTAGCAATTCCAGTTTTTAATGTTGAACCTTACATTAGCAATTCCAGTTTTTAATGTTGAACCTTACATTAGCAATTCCAGTTTTTAATGTTGAACCTTACATTAGCAATTCCAGTTTTTAATGTTGAACCTTACATTAGCAATTCAAGTTTTTAATATTGAACTTTACATTAGCAATTCAAGTTTTAATTTTGAACCTTACATTAGCAATTCCAGTTTTTATGATGGACCTTACATTAGAAGTAGCTGAGGGCCAAGAAGCATTGCCTCTTGGTAGCAGTGTTTTATCTTTAGCCTTACATTATCCAGTTTGATACTGCTTATCTGGCAGTATCCTAATGTTGTTTAGCCAGAACCGAATTATTCTCAATTTTATTTCACAGCTGAGGTAGAAAACCAGATGAAGTTTGACCGCCTGCTGTCCGCCCACTACTCCTATTATGTCCGTGAGATGAGGATCATGGCCTATGCTCAACTCCTGGAGTCATACCGCAGTCTGACCCTCGGCTATATGGCCAAATCTTTCGGGACCACTGAAGCATTTATTGATCAGTAAGTTTAATTGTCTTCTTGTTGGTAGGGCTTTCAGTTGGTGCCTTATAGATCAGGGTTTCTACATACCCCATGGAAGACATGCTTTCAGCTGGTACCTTATAGATCAGGGTCTCTACATACCCCATGGAAGACATGCTTTCAGCTGGTACCTTATAGATCAGGGTCTCTACATACCCCATGGGAGACATGCTTTCAGCTGGTACCTTATAGATCAGGGTCTCTACATACCCCATGGGAGAAATGCTTTCAGCTGGTACCTTATAGATCAGGGTCTCTACATACCCCATGGGAGGCATGCTTTCAGCTGGTACCTTATAGATCAGGGTCTCTACATACCCCATGGGAGACATGCTTTCAGCTGGTACCTTATAGATCAGGGTCTCTACATACCCCATGGGAGACATGCTTTCAGCTGGTACCTTATAGATCAGGGTCTCTACATACCCCATGGGAGAAATGCTTTCAGCTGGTACCTTATAGATCAGGGTCTCTACATACCCCATGGGAGGCATGCTTTCAGCTGGTACCTTATAGATCAGGGTCTCTACATACCCCATGGGAGACATGCTTTCAGCTGGTACCTTATAGATCAGGGTCTCTACATACCCCATGGGAGGCATGCAGTCCTCCAAGTCACATCCTTTCGTCTGCATTGTGAATATTATAATGTGGTACGAGGGTAAGTCAGTCAGTAGGTCACAAACTAACATGGGAAAGCTGAAAAATGTAGTTGGTAGTTTCTAAAGGTGTCATTAGGTGGCAGCAACATCCAGCTTTGTGATTACTGTAGGTAGCAGACGCTAGGTGGGAGCAAGCAACATCCAGCTTTGTGATTGCTGCAGGTAGCGGGCACTAAGTGGCGTATTCATGTGCGCAGTTCAGATTCAAAATGGCATTTCTGTTCACAGACTGTACACTCAAAAGTACAGTGCTTTTGTGCATTTTCTGGTTGGCCAAAGGGTATTCATGTGGAAATGTTTCTTGTTTATTGAGGACATTTAACTTTTCATACTAATATATAATCTTTGTTGTGGATACTCCATGTGATGGAGAACTGAGACGCTAGTCTGGTCAGGCACAATATACTGACCAGGACGTCGTGTCAGGGTCAGGCACAATATACTGACCAGGACATCGCGTCAGGGTCAGGCACAATATACTGACCAGGACGTCGTGTCAGGGTCAGGCACAATATACTGACCAGGACATCGCGTCAGGGTCAGGCACAATATACTGACCAGGACGTCGTGTCAGGGTCAGGCACAATATACTGACCAGGACGTCGTGTCAGGGTCAGGCACAATATACTGACCAAGACCTCAATCTCTCTTCCATGTAGGATTCCCTCGAAACAGGATGTTGATCGATGTGATCTTTGAAGTAGTGAGCGCCTCGCAGATGAAGGCAAGCATAGCACTACCACCTGGATGACCGTGGTCCACCTTCATCAGCATGCTCGGGATGTGAGGAAAGCTACTACAACCCGCCACTAAACCCTACCAGACCTGAGGCCCTGAACCCAACTGTCCCCCATTCCTGGGTTCCAGAGCATTAAAGAGAAAAAAACCAACATGATATAGAAAAATGTTACAAGTGGTTAGAATAAGATGTAACTTGGAGACATTGTAGAAAATAGGTTTACCGTTCATCTAGCGTCAATATTCCACCTTTGTGTGCCAATCCACCCAGCAAAAGGCAAAGAATCTGTCTCAAGTCATAACATTTCAAAATCCGGGAGTAAACACAACAAAATGCCCTCATTTGTCCAATAATGCTGATAGCTGGGCTTTATACATGAGTATTCCATATAGATACTCAGTCCAAGAAAAGCCTTCATCTCATCACTCGAGCTCTCACTGTCTGTTTCACTTGAACTGGAAAAGTATTCTTGATTAAATTCTGACTCCTCAGAGTCTGAATCAACCAAATTATTGATCACCTGTTGGACTGTCATAACCCTAGACTTACTTTGCTTTCCTGTTGAAGTGCTTGGTTCATCAGCTGCTCGTTTCATTGTAAATTTTCCGATTTTGTTCACGTTAAACCCCACAAAATCAATTCAAACATGGGGGCAGTCGTTTGCAATGACTAATCACGAGGATTGACCACGATTGGTTGGTTATTTTTAGATTCTGACGCATTTTATCGCATACTACCCAAAGTACCGTAAATTCGGTCCAGCGGTAGAGCGGCATTTCAGGAAATTACTGAAAACTGGGTACAGTGGTCTGGTAGGGTTAATGCACTTTTCAGGGCACATAAAAGAGATATTTTACTTGTTGTGGGCATTCAGCAACAACAACGCCATGCCATGGATGGTTTCATTATGTCTTACGATTTTTGGATTGTCATTTTAGTTCAATATTTATTTTATTTTGAATAAAACTATTTGACATACAGTCTTGTCTTGCTGCACTTGCCCCGGACTGAAAGACACAATCGGGAAAAATGATCCAGGACAGCCTGTCTCCAAGCATTTGTAGTCAACCCCCTATCCACTTCTGTGGGAAACAAATGCTTTCACTACATCTGGTCCCTCTACAGGAAGTCTGTCTCCAAGCATTTGTAGTCAATCCCCTATCCACTTGTAAAGTAAAGTAACCCATAGCATTACTGCCGTAGGGGTGTGAGGTGTTAGCCATCTCAAATTTAAAAGGCTCGGCTATATGAGGGCGGTAGCCATCTCCTCTCCCTCGCCGCTTTTACTTCCCTGACTGAACCGGTGCCCGTTTAAGGCTGGGTCGACCCGGGAGCCGTTGCTGTTTGAAAAAATATTACCACCTCAACTGGGGAATGAACCCAGGACCACTCAGATGCCAAACTAGATCGTTAACCACTGCGCTACACGGCTCCACTTGAGCAGGAAACAAATGCTCTAACTACATCTGGTCTCTCTACAGGAAGTCTGTCTCCAAGCTTTGCCATGGCTGGTTGTAAGGGCCATGTTTTTTTTTACACGATGAAGTTGTCAGCCCCAAGCAAAACCTTCTGTAGTCACCTTTTATGACATGCTTGGAAGGTGACAGTGGCTCTATTCCTGTCATCCCTGGCACCACTCGAGTAGTTGAGAACTATTGGCTATAGTTACTGTATGTAGCGGGGACGGCGTTGGCTTGTGGCTAAGTGAAATGGCTCACAAACCGAAGGTGCTGGGTTCGCTTTCCAATCAGAGCACAGGCCGTTACCCCGGAGAAGCAAACCCTTAGAAAATACAGAAGGAAGCAGACCCTTACATAAAATGCACGCTGAAGTCGGATGCATTGGGCTGACAGGCGCAAAATAAAAACATAGTGCAATGCACACCGCCTCGGGAAGAGAGATAAGGGGAGCTAAAACAACTAAGAGTGGTCGACAGGACAGAGTGGTCGCTAGGGTCTTTGTGTATGACAAGGACAAGAATATGACCACTGTCCCAGAGGGATCATGTTGTAAGAGGAGACTAACTGTAGGACATGGCATAACACAGGCCATGGTTAGGTGGTTTGTTTAGAGCAGCATAGATGGCACCTAGCAGGCTGTGAGTCTACTTTGCTCTAGTGTTTGTGTCTATTAAGATGAATCTGCACATCAGTTAACCACCATTCGCAGCACGTGTTCCAATGCAGCGGAGTAATAAGCTGCTCGAACCTAGTCCGCAAAGCAGGAAATCCTCCTCCCAACTACATCCAGCTTACACCAGAGCTGGGACCCGCACAGGGGCATCTGCCCTGTAGAAGTACAGGTCCACTAAGTGGGACCCGCACAGGGGCATCTGCCCTGTAGAAGTACAGATCGACTAATACTAAGTATCAGGGTAGTTGACTACACTTTAATTTGGTCTCCCCAGAGAGTTGGCTCGGTTCATAGCTGCAGGCCGTCTTCATTGCAAGATTGACAAAGTTGGTGGGATTGTGGAAACTAACAGACCGGACAGTAAGAACTGGCAGTATCAGGTAGGCCATCAAGAAAATAGTACCAGTCTTGTATTACTACACATCAGCTGTGCTGGTTAACCCTTGACAGTCCAACCTAATTGACAAGATGTTAGTCTTAATGTTCAAGACAAGAACAGTCATTGAATGTGTTTCATGGTTAACGGGAAGGAAGTCATTCAAACTAAAATTATGGTTTTCTATTTAAAGATACAGCTTTTGATTATAAATTACGCCGAAGACGGATGTGTCGGACCGAAAGATGCAAATATCGCAGTGAAGCTGTAAACTAGCGACACATTGCAGTCCGTTCTCCGGACTATATCCTACTACTTGCAAAGCCCTGTTCAGGGCTTGGTAGCGGAAGATTGAGAACGAATGCAGAAGAAGAAGAAGTTTATAAATCAAATGTAGCTAAATAACAATAAATGATAGTTGGAATCTTTTGTTATTCAAACAGGCATGTTAAATGTCTGTTGCCAGGTAGCCGAAGGCTTCGGCTTTGCGTAGTAGGTATTTTATAACTTGGTGCGGCTTACTCTGTCTGTGGAAGGAACAACTACTTTTAAAGAAATGATTGATATGCAAAATGTGACTTCAGATAAATCAGTCTGTTAATTGAACTACTTTAGTTGACTGCAATGGACAATTCAGACTGTAAAGGGTTAATCATTTTTATCTGTAATAATTCCATATTCATAGCATAGCCACATTGCAGTCCTCGTCATTGTCATTGGAAAATAAATCCAGGCTGTGGAGGTCATAGTTGGGCAAGTTTCAGCACCATCAAATAGTTGAGCCAAGTGAAGTGAACAACCAGCCCAACGATGGCTGTCACACCCTTGACCAGCAGGGACAGATCACCATTCTTCTTCTCAGGTCAGGGCATAGCAGACTGAACAAATACAAGTTTCAACTGTCTGCTCTACCACTCTACACATGTGGACTAAACAAACTGTAGAGAGTGTCTTACAGGACTGACCCCTGTATGGTCAGTTCAGGAGGATACAATGACCCAACACTAAACTGAGCATGTCTTACAGGACTAACCCCTGAATGGTCAGTTCAGGAGGATACAATGACCCAACACTAAACTGAGCATGTCTCACAGGACTGACCCCTCTATGGTCAGTTCAGGAGGATACACTGACCCAACGATTGAACACTAAACTGAGCATGTCTTACAGGACTGACCCCTCTATGGTCAGTTAAGGAGGATACACTGACCCAACGATTCAACAATAAACGTAAAACTTTATGGAGCTAAAGAAACGGCAGAGTTCATGACAGGAACGAGAGAGTTCAGGCCACTGGTTGAACAAGGAATTAACCCATTCCTTATACAGGCTACACTATGGCCTATATGTCATGATATAAACCAAAGGAAATCTATCATCTAGTGTTGAAATCTGTCAGCTGGGAGTGAGATCTGTCATCTGAAGTTTAAATCCGCCATCTTGGGTTGAAAACTATCATCTAGGGTTGAAAGGGCATACCTTAACAAAACCTTCAAAACAAACAACAGCAGTGCTGTCAATCAAAAGTTTAAAATAATGGCATGTTTAGCTCAGAGAGGGGTTGCTACAGCTGAGAAGTAGAATGACAAGTTTAGCTCAGAGAGGGGTTGCTACAGCTGAGAAGTAGAATGACAAGTTTAGCTCAGAGGAGGGTTGCTACAGCTGAGAAGTAGAATGACAAGTTTAGCTCAGAGAGGGGTTGCTACAGCTGAGAAGTAGAATGACAAGTTTAGCTCAGAGAGGGGTTGCTACAGCTGAGAAGTAGAATGACAAGTTTAGCTCAGAGGGGGGTTGTTACAGCTGAGAAGTAGAATGCTCACCTCTCAAGAAGCAAACGTGACAAGTTTAACTCAGAGAGGGGTTGCTGCAGCTGAGAAGTAGAATGACAAGTTTAGCTCAGAGGGGGGTTGTTACAGCTGAGAAGTAGAACGACAACTTTAGCTCAGAGGGGGGTTGTTACAGCTGAGAAGTAGAATGACAAGTTTAGCTCAGAGGGGGGTTACTACAGCTGAGAAGTAGAACGACAACTTTAGCTCAGAGGGGGGTTACTACAGCTGAGAAGTAGAACGACAACTTTAGCTCAGAGGGGGGTTACTACAGCTGAGAAGTAGAATGACAAGTTTAGCTCATTGGGGGGTTGCTACAGCTGAGAAGTAGAACGACAACTTTAGCTCAGAGGGGGGTTGCTACAGCTGAGAAGTAGAATGCTCACCTCTCAAGAAGCAAACAAAAACTATTCTTTGCTCCGTTTTCAGGCCTCGGTTGTTGTTTGTGAATGCCCACAATAAGTAGGTTACTCTTGTGTGCACCCTGAGAGGACGTTAAGTGGTGGGTTGCAGTAGCTTTCCTCACATCCCAAGTAAGATGATGAAGGTGGACCGGTTCCTCCAGGCGGCTGTGCTATGTTTGTCCTCATCTGCATGTCACAAACCACTACAGAGATCACATCGATCCCTCACCTCGTTTGCCAGGCTGCTATGATAACAGCCCGTTTCCAGGGAGGGCTACCAGGAAGCCAAGGTGAAGGTCTTGGCCAGTATATTTTGTCCGACCAGACGTTAGTCTTCCTTCCCTCAGGCCGCTGTAACACTAGGGCACACACTCTCTCATATTAATCACCTTTTATTTGACATGCATTGTAGAGGGCAGGGGGCCAATTCTTGCTGTCCAGCGACCCACAAGCTAGGATAATCCAAGCACAACACATTGTTAGCCATGACCTAGTGTCTTCTCATGTAGCAATTCATGTCTTGATTGTTCATCGTTATGGGTCCTTTATGTTTCTTCTTGTTCGTCCTGAAAAGGACTTTTAGTTGTGTACAGCGAGGCTACGGTAACTGCACTTTCAGCCTGACACATCCGGTTTAAACGCGAAACATTTTTGAAACTAGGTTTGTCTTCCCTCTTTGATCCCTAAACTTTCAGCCTACCTTAGTGCAGCTTTGATCTCTAAACTTTCAGCCTACCTTGGTGCAGCTTTGATCCCTAAACTTTCAGCCTGCCTTGGTGCAGCTTTGATCTCTAAACTTTTAGCCTGCCTTGGTGCAGCTTTGATTCCTAAACTTTCAGCCTACAGTGAGCTTTGATCCCTAAACTTTCAGCCTGCAGTGAGCTTTGACCCCTAAACATTCAGCCTGCAGTGATGCAGTTTTGACCCCTAAACTTTCAGCCTGCAGTGAGCTTTGACCCCTAAACTTTCAGCCTGCAGTTTTGACCCCTAAACTTTCACCCTGCAGTGAAGCAGTCTGTTTTCAGGGCTCCCACTTTGAGCCCAAAACTTTGGACAGCTTTGATCCGCAGACCCTGACTCGAGCAGCCATCTATGATTCACTGACTCCTGTCATCTCGTTCCCTCCATATTCTGCCTGACTGACACAGCAGACAATGGCCGTCGTGTGTGATGTCCACTTATAGACAGCTATAAACTGTCTCCACCTTTCTCGATATGTGTACATCCTCTGTAAGGTGCTTCAGCGAAGCTTTGGTTCATAATTTTCATTGAGGTTTCTATAGTTGCTTGTTTTAGGTCAGCCTCTCTTCGACCATCTTCCTCGGCTCCAAAAACATGGTGGCTCTGGTTAAGACCGATCCAATTCCAACATCGATTTCATGTGAGGGCGTTCATATAACAGGTCATGGTCTTCAACCAGAAAAATGGTGTGCCTGACTCTAAGAATAACGATCTGTGGGCCTGACTCTAAGAATAATGATCTGTGGGCCTGACTCTAAGAATAACGATATGTGTGCCTGACTCTAAGAATAATGATCCGTGGGCCTGACTCTAAGAATAACGATCTGTGTGCCTGACTCTAAGTAAGAATAACGATCTGTGGGCCTGACTCTAAGAATAACGATATGTGTGCCTGACTCTAAGTAAGAATAACGATCTGTGGGCCTGACTCTATGAATAACGATCTGTGGGCCTGACTCTAAGAATAACGATCTGTGAGCCTGACTCTAAGAATAACGATATGTGTGCCTGACTCTAAGAATAACGATCTGTGGGCC
This sequence comes from Ariolimax columbianus, assembly GCA_036924085.1. Taxonomy (NCBI): domain Eukaryota; kingdom Metazoa; phylum Mollusca; class Gastropoda; order Stylommatophora; family Arionidae; genus Ariolimax; species Ariolimax columbianus. Next base: position 40,351,073 of record JAVGWX010000022.1, read on the forward strand.
TGACTCTAAGAATAACGATCTGTGGGCCTGACTCTAAGAATAACGATCTGTGGGCCTGACTCTAAGTTAGAATAACGATCTGTGGGCCTGACTCTAAGAATAACGATCTGTGGGCCTGACTCTAAGAATAATGATATGTGTGCCTGACTCTAAGTAAAAATAATAATCTGTGTGCCTGACTCTAAGAATAACGATCTGTGGGCCTGACTCTAAGTTAGAATAACGATCTGTGGGCCTGACTCTAAGAATAACGATCTGTGGGCCTGACTCTAAGAATAATGATATGTGTGCCTGACTCTAAGTAAAAATAATAATCTGTGTGCCTGATTAAGAATAACGATCTGTGTGCCTGACTCTAAGAATAACGATCTGTGTGTCTGACTCTAAGAATAATGATCTGTGGGCCTGACTCTAAGAATAACGATCTGTGGGCCTGGCTCTAAGAACAACGATATGTGGGCCGTCGCTCAAAAGATTATCTTTGAAATTGTACTTATTGCATTGAGCTTAACCTGTTTATGTGATGTACAGCGCTTGTCTTTAGAATCTGTAGAAAGTTGCCAGATATACCTGCAGGTCAGTCCATGTAGAATAGCTATAAAGCTGTCATATATACCTGCAGGTCAGTCCTTGTAAAATAGCTATAAAGCTGTCATATATACCTTCACGTCAGTTCTTGTAAAATAGCTATAAAGCTGTCATATATACCTGCACGTCAGTCCTTGTAGAATAGCTATAAAGCTGTCATATATACCTTCATGTCAGTCCTTGTAAAATAGCTATAAAGCTGTCAAATATACCTTCATGTCAGTCCTTGTAAAATAGCTATAAAGCTGTCATATATACCTAGAGGTCATTCTTTGTAGAATATCTATAAAGCTGCCAGTTTAACCTACAGATCAGTCCAAATAGGGTAGATACAAGAAGTAATTATTTTGTATAACCTCATTCATAAACAGGCTTGTATTTATACAGTAAATTTCTGAAAATGATTCAATATTTAGCATTTTGTTGAGTTTACAAAGCTGATGTTGGGGGGGGGGGGGGGGGGGGGGGGGGGGATGTAGTCTTGGCACAGGAGCCAAGAAATGACTTAGGATTTGATGAGGATGGTCATGTCTTGGCACAGGAGCCAAGAAATGACAGGATTTGATGAGGATGGTGTAGTCTTGGCACAGGAGGTAAGAAATGACTTAGGATTTGATGAGGGTGGTGTAGTCTTGGCACAGGAGCCAAGAAATGACAGGATTTGATGAGGATGGTGTAGTCTTGGCACAGGAGGTAAGAAATGACTTAGGATTTGATGAGGGTGATGTAGTCTTGGCACAGGAGCCAAGAAATGACAGGATGGTGTAGTCTTGGCACATGAGCCAAGAAATGACAGGATTTGATGAGGATGGTGTAGTCTTGGCACAGGAGCCAAGAAATGACTTAGGATTTGATGAGGATGGTGTAGTCTTGGCACAGGAGCCAAGAAATGACAGGATGGTGTAGTCTTGGCACATGAGCCAAGAAATGACAGGATTTGATGAGGATGGTGTAGTCTTGGCACAGGAGCCAAGAAATGACTTAGGATTTGATGAGGATGGTGTAGTCTTGGCACAGGAGCCAAGAAATGACTTAGCATTTGATGAAGATGGTGATTGCCCAACTGGATGTGGATGTTTCATAGCCAGTTGATCTAGCCTCTGACAGTGAAACAGATGAAAGTAGACGATAGAGATGAGATTCTAGAGCAAACATCTTGATTGTGTGGTCCTTATTGATGACTTATTTCCACACAGTTGTATTGCCTACAAAAACCTGTCTCCTTGCTCCATCTGATACAATTATTTGTGTAGACATTTGATCATTTTCCAAGGTTGTTGTTGTGGAATGCTCATAATGAGCAAGCTGACTCTCTTGTACGCTTTGACACAGGTGTTAGGTGTCGGGTTGCAGTGGCATTTCTCACATCCCACGCGTGTTGATGAAGGGCAACAGGGGTCCATCCAGGCAGTTGTGCTATTATACTACGGGGATCACATTGATCCCCAGCTTGTTAGCCAGACTATCATGAATCAGACTGTTTCCAGGGAGGGCTGCACGGAAGTGAGGTAGGGGTCTTGGTCAGTGTGTTGACCTGACCCTGCTAGGGAGGGCTGCACGGAAGTGAGGTAGGGGTCTTGGTCAGTGTGTTGACCTGACCCTAACATAGTCTGATTAGTATGTTTTGCCTGAGTTAGTCTCCTCTCCCCTTTCTAAGGTGGTATGCCCCACCATTTCCCTTCCTAGCTGCCTTGCTATTGCCTAGATAAAGCCCTATTTACAGCAACCTCCTCTGGAAAATATCTTATTATTTATTCTCTCACAAACTAAAACGAGTTTCCTCACGAACTGATGATAGATATTTCGAACGTATTTTTTCTCTGACTTGCTTGAACAATCTATCTGTATTGTGTGTGTCCTATTTATTTTTATTTTCTCTGCAGAACTGCATCAAGCAAGGTGATATCCTTCTCAACCGAGTCCAAAAACTGAGTCGAGTTATTAATATTTAGATAATTATTTTCTACAAATTTTATCATTTTCATTTTATTGTGTTTTGTGAATATGTTTAGTTATGTGAGGAGTATTTTTGTTTGTTGTCAGTCTTGCTGATCTCAGTGCGCTCTAACAGCTCTGCCACACAGACACCCATCTTTGCTAGTACCTGATTGTCTGGTTCCTGACTTCGAAGGCATCCATAGTTTGAGGATAAGGTGACATCAACCAATGACAGCCTTCATAGAATGGATCAACAATACACATGCTGGAAGCACTGGAAATAAGACACGGGGAAGGACCCAAGTGGGTGGAGCAGGAATGTGCAACCAGCGAGCTACACTAAACATAAGTTTTTATACAATTTGTTGAATGAGAACGTATTTGTCTGCCTGGGGTGCAGTGATGTCGTTGATGCAAAACATACGAACATTAACAATCACCAAAACACACAGAATCTAACAACAAACTTCAGAAAGAGGCAGATCAGATAACAACAAGAGGTGAAGGTCATTGTCTCAGAGATACGGCTCGACACCCTGGGCCGAGTGGAACAGTCTCAATTTTGATGGTTTGACCATAGCTACAGGTTAGGAAACAACCAGCGACCATGATAGAACCAGATCTCTGGGATGACCCAAAGTTATTGGGGATCAGCAAAACCTCTCAGGAACTAGACAAAACGATCAGGTGATCTCTCAGGTTTATATGTGAAATGATTTGAAAGTAAACATATTGGCCTCCAACAATGTGGATTCCGAGACTGCCTTTTTGAGAAGAAAGTACATTATCTTTGTGATGTCAGCATATTTATGATCTTGTCAGCATAGAGAGTTATCAAAACAAGGGGGACAATTTCACAATACACCTTAAAAATAATAATTCTTAGTTAAGCAGTATAAAAGGAACGACCACAAATGATAAAGATGAACAATGACATTATTGTATTGTTTTATCAGAATGTCCAGAGGGTAATAACTATTATCATGAGCAATCACACAGCCGTGATGCTGGAGACGCCAGGGTAGACCTGCCTGTGCATACTACCTTAAAAAATGCTTAGAACTCTATTCAAAAATACTTTGATAAAAGAAAGTATAACTAGACAAGTTTATTAAGTATGAAATAAAACTTTGTGTGCAAGCAAATTATAAACAATACAAAAAATCAAGATGTTTGGTGAATTACTTCATCAATATTATCTTAGCCATCCTACATTAAAAATTGATGCAAATTTCATCTGCGACAGCATTATTTGTCAGCACGTTATGTTTTAGTGGTTGTTGATTTTGAGAGCCTGTAACCTTTTTTATTAACTGGTCAGTGGATCTGATTTGTTTGTGTGAGAGATATAAGTGAATAAATAATTTGTTGGTGCTTTTGTTGTGTGTGTGAGTTTCTGAGATACAAGAAGATGATGGTGAAAAGGTTGAAAAACAGCCGAAACATTTAGACTCACCTGTTTCTGGGTGCGTCATTTATCTAGTCCATTTTAGAAAATCCTACGAAGCACTGATAGTGTTCTTTACAAGATCAGCATATCTGTTAGTTCCCACTACAAACATATTTATTACATCTACATAAAGTAAAGAAATCTATCTCAGAAAAATCCCTTGCAACAACTTAACTTTGACCTCAATAATGGGATAATCTTCACATCCGAGTGAAAAAGACAATATATCGTTTCCAAATTTTTAAAAATCAAAATCCCCAAGATGGGAGATGTTCCCGTTTGAAAATTGAACAAAAAGGAAGTGACATCTATTGAAGTTCAAATGTTGAGCCGTTTCCATAGCATTAACCCGGATGTTTATACACAAATACTACTGGCCACTGACATTTGCCAGCCCACAGCACCTTCTGTAGGGAAACTTTTTTTATAATGCTTATCTGAAACTCAGCATGTGGTAAAAGTTAATTTCATCAATAATTGTTCACCTGTTTCACTGTCAGAGTCTTGGTGTATAGACTGCAATGTTGGGGGTTGCCAAAGCTGAGAAGTAAAGTACTTGCCACTCAAGTAAACCCAAGGAAAAACGTAGATCTCCATCTCGTTCTACCTCCAGTCGTCTCGAGTAACACATCTTACCACTGGACCAAGGTAGCTCATGACGAGAGTGCTCAGTTGATAATAGTACAAATATTCCTCACTTAATTCTAAATTATTCTTCTTCTTCATCGTACGCAGTCAGGCATCAACCTTTATTTTTTCGAAAAAAGCAGTGGTCATCCTGAGGCTGTCGACACTGCCATAGAGCTTGTCTAGTGTTGCCACTGGTGATGGCTACATCTGCTCTCTCTGATCCTCGTATGTTGGGCGGTTTTGCAGTAAATGCTCAGCGGTCATTTTCCCGGTAACACATGGGCATTCGTCAGTGCCACCTATCTTCAATTTGTTGAATAGGGGGTACCTCAGTCTATTGTGGCCAGTGTGAAATCTGAAGACCACGACCTGCTCTCTTCTGTTCAACTGGTAATAGGCATCGTTTTTTGTGTAGCCAGTATGTTCGGTTTCCCATTTGGTCATGTATCTAGCTCTAATAAGCCGTTTTGACTCTTCGTATGTCATACTAGTATCTGGTTGTGGTAGTTTTGCATCTTCTTTTGCCAGTCTGTCTGCCTCCTCGTTGCCTTGGATGTTGCAGTGGGATGGAACCCACTGTACCACTACTCTTTTTGGTGCGGACTGCTGGCATAGTTGACAGAGTACTGCTCTTAAATCATTAAGTTCAGTATTTTTCTGGCTTTTTAGTGCTGTGACTACGGCCAAGGCATCTGTAAGCAGGACTATATGGCTTTCATTCCTTTTACCTGTCACAATTTCTTCCACTGCCGCCCTCAGTGCCTCTGCCTCCCCTCTGAAATTGCTTGTGTATTTTCCAGTAGCGAATGACAGTGTTATTTTTCTGCCAATTGGTAGGTTCAGAAATGCTCCTGCCCCTCCGTTCTGTGTAGTGTTTGTTACAGAACCGTCGGTGTATGCATTGGTCCAGTCCATGCTTGGATAGTTTTTCGTTATGTAGCTCATGGTAGTATCTCTGCTTTCTTTTAATTCTAAATTAAAGTGCAAGTCACAGTCTCAGATCTTACTTAGACATATCATGGCTGTTGTCATCATCGTTGTTATATTTGACAGTTAGGACGTGATCTCTGTCCATTTGCAGCCCCCGCAGACAGCCCAGGGGGAAGGGATGTGTCTCTACAGACTGTCTTTATTTCACATGCGCATAGAAAGTGGTTAGCACCACAGCATGGTCCCAACGATTTGCAGCCCCCGCAGACAGCCCAGGGGTAAGGGATGTGTCTCTACAGACTGTCTTTATTTCACATGCACATAGAAAGTGGTTAGCACCACAGCATCGTCCCGACAATTTGCAGCCCCCGCAGACAGCCCAGGGGGAAGGGATGTGTCTCTATAGACTGTCTTTATTTCACATGCGCATAGAAAGTGGTTAGCACCACAGCATGGTCCCGACGATTTGCAGCCCCCGCAGACAGCCCACGGGGTAGGGATGTGTCTCTACAGACTGTCTTTATTTCACATGCACATAGAAAGGGGTTAGCACCACAGCATGGTCCCAACGATTTGCAGCCCCCGCAGACAGCCCACGGGGAAGGGATGTGTCTCTACAGACTGTCTTTATTTCACATGCACATAGAAAGTGGTTAGCACCACAGCATGGTCCCAACGATTTGCTTGCTGTTTCTCAGAAGCAACTTCTTGCACTTACAATTGCTTCTGTGATCCTCAAAGTTGATATTTGTTTCTCTGGAGCAAATACTACGTAAAGCTGTGAACTGGGTAGAGCTGTTGGCCTTGTACAGTGTTGTTTGGTTTGAGACAGTGTACTGAGAGCTCGTAAGAGGAAACGACTAACGGACTGATAAATCTCTTCTATGTTATGTTGTTGTTGACTGCCTTTTATGAGTAAGTTTACTCCTGCGAGCGCCATGAAAAGGGTGTTGTGGCGGGTTGTAGTAGCTTTCCTCACAACCTGAGTGTGCTGATGAAGGTGGACTGTGGTCTTCCAGGCGTTGTGCTATGCTTTGCTTCATCTGCGTGTCACTCACTACTACAGGTATCACGTCGATCCCCCAGCTCGTTAGCCAGACTGCTATGGAACAACCTGTTTCCAGGGAGACGAGCATGGAAGTGGTCTTGGTCTGTATGGAGGTGGGGGTCTTGGTCTGTATGGGGGTGGGGGTCTTGATCTGCATGGAGGTGGGGTAAGGGTCTTAGTCTGTATGGAGGTGGGGGTCTTGGTCTGTATGGGGGTGGGGGTCTTGGTCTGAATGGAGGTGGGGGGGTGGTCTTGGTCTGTATGGAGGTGGGGGTCTTGGTCTGTATGGAGGTGGGGTAGGGGTCTTAGTCTGTATGGAGGTGGGGTATGGGTCTTGGTCTGTATGGAGGTGGGGTAGGGGTCTTTGTATGGAGGTGGGGGTCTTGGTCTGCATGGACGTGGGGGTCTTGGTCTGTATGGAGGTGGGGTGGTGGTCTTGGTCTGTATGGAGGTGGGGGTCTTGATCTGCATGGAGGTGGGGGTCTTGGTCTGCATGGAGGTGGGGGTCTTGGTCTGCATGGATGTGGTGGTCTTGGTCTGTATGGAGGTGGGTTGGGTGTCTTGATCTGCATGGAGGTGGGGTAGGGGTCTTGGTCTGTATGGAGGTGGGGTAGGGGTCTTAGTCTGAATGGAGGTGGGGGTCTTGGTCTGCAGCGAGGTGGGGTAGGGGTCTTAGTCTGTATGGAGGTGGGGGTCTTGGTCTGTATGGAGGTGGGGTGGGGGTCTTGGTCTGTATGGAGGTGGGGGTCTTGATCTGTATGGAGGTGGGTTGGGTGTCTTGGTCTGTATGGAGGTGGGGGTCTTGGTCTGTATGGAGGTGGGTTGGGTGTCTTGGTCTGTATGGAGGTTGGTTGGGTGTCTTGGTCTGTATGGAGGTGGGTTGGGTGTCTTGGTCTGTATGGAGGTGGGTTGGGTGTCTTGGTCTGTTTGTAGGTGGGTTGGGTGTCTTGGTCTGTATGGAGGTGGGGTGGGGGTATTGGTCTGCATGGAAGTGGGTTGGAGGTCTTGTGGGGTAGGGGTCTTGGTCTGTATGGAGGTGGGGGTCTTGGTCTACATGGAGGTGGGGTAGGGGTCTTGGTCTGTATATTTTGCTTGGCCCTTACAATGTCCAATTAGTATGTGTTGCCTGGTCAGACGTTAGTGTTCTCTCCCCTTCCTTAATGGTAGAAGACCCTGTGTGTGTGGGACAGAGATAAGAACAGGACCACTGTCACATTGAGAACACGTAAACGGTAAATACTGATGAGGGTCCTCCAGGCAGTTATGCTATGCCTGACTTAATCTGTGTGGAGCTTACTATTGCGGAGGTCACATCTTGCTAGCCAGGCTGCCTGTTTTCAGGGAAAGCTACAAGAGATTGTGGTCCTGGTCAGTGTATTGTGTCTGACCCTGGTGCGATGTCCTGGTCAGTGTATTGTGTCTGACCCTGGCACGATGTCCTGGTCAGTGTATTGTGTCTGACCCTGGCACGATGTCCTGGTCAGTGTATTGTGTCTGACCCTGGCACGATGTCCTGGTCAGTGTATTGTGTCTGACCCTGGCGCGATGTCCTGGTCAGTGTATTGTGTCTGACCCTGGCACGATGTCCTGGTCAGTGTATTGTGTCTGACCCTGGCACGATGTCCTGGTCAGTGAATTGTATCTGACCCTGGCGCGATGTTCTGGTCAGTGTATTGTGTCTGACCCTGGCACGATGTCCTGGTCAGTGTATTGTGTCTGACCCTGGCGCGATGTCCTGGTCAGTGTATTGTGTCTGACCCTGGCGCGATGTCCTGGTCAGTGTATTGTGTCTGACCCTGGCACGATGTCCTGGTCAGTGAATTGTGTCTGACCCTGGCGCGATGTTCTGGTCAGTGTATTGTGTCTGACCCTGGCACGATGTCCTGGTCAGTGCCTGACAATACTAGCATCTCAGTTCTCCCTCCTCTATGGTAGACGGATACATGTGCGTGTGGCAGAAATGAGAAGAAGACCACTGTCACAATGAGAGCACCCAATACGAGTCGACCAGGAGCGAAAATCCTGCCTGGCGTGAGAGTTGCCTCCTGGCTTTGCATGTAAGCTCTAGAAGTCCAACCCCATCTATTATACAGGAATATCACTTGTTATTATTCTCAGGGGACGAGCAGAATCATAGAATGTCTTTTCTACTTACACCTTTTGTCTGCCTTACGACCACATCTGCAAATTGCCCTGTTGTTATAGGAAGTGTATGCAATGGCATTACATTTTGAAGGTAGTGGTTTCAGTAACATGATATTTGCTAGTGTCATTAACAAATCTCTTTAGTTACATGTTACAACATGATGGGGATGCGTCCTTGCTCCTGTTACGAGAGCAAGTCGATAATTAGGTCATTAACTTAAACTTAACATCTTTATACTGGTTTAGAAGACTGCAGAGTCTGTATACAACCAGTTTCATTTACATCACCTTGCTCTAAAAGCTATGCGCATACAATTTATTCTTAAATGTATTAACTGTCCCTGCCTCCAATACCTCCCGTGGCAATGCATTCCAAGCATTCACCACTCTCTGACTATAAAAATATATATAAAAAAGCCGTGATTAACTGGGTCGAGACATTTTCTCAAGGATGCTCTAAAGTGGTGATTAACTGGGTCAAGACATTTTCTCAAGGATGCTCTAAAGTGGTGATTAACTGGGTCGAGACATTTTCTCAAGGATGCTCTAAAGTGGTGATTAACTGGGTCGAGACATTTTCTCACGGATGCTCTAAAGCCGTGATTAACTGGGTCGAGACATTTTCGCAAAGATGCTCTAAAGCCGTGATTAACTGGGTCAAGACATTTTCTCAAGGATGCTCTAACATTGCTAATGAAGCCAGGTCTGATCGACCAGTCCAGATTACAACTGAAGCATCTGTTGACTTGAGCTGACAGGCGAGTGATGATAGACAGTGTAAGAACTGCAATAAAGTGTTCTCGTGGTTTATTCTGCTACATAATGTCTTATTGATTTAATATCTGAAAGTGCACTCACGTCGAGTACCCAGACAACTGGCAATGAAGTGAATGGGTCTGTCCAATGCACTGATAAAGCGATAAGATAAGTGTATCAATGTTGGCGGAAATTGAGGAGTGAGAGATATGGGGTAAGAAGACTGAGGCAGTAGAAGGTATAGGAGGCAGGAGGGAGAGATGAGAGGTAAAGAGACTGGGGCAGTAGAAGGTATAGGGGCAGGAGGGAAAGCAAGTGAGAAGGAGGTTGTGAGAGAGAGGATGTTGTTGGGAGGGGAACTAATGGGAGAAAGGATGTTGAGACGGGAACTAATGTGAGAATGGATGTTGTTGAGAGGGGAACTAATGGGAGAATGGATGTTGTTGAGAGGGGAACTAATGGGAGAATGGATGGTTGGTTAGGGGGGGGGGGGGCTAATGGGAAAAAGGATGATGTTGGAAGTGGAACTAATGGAGAAAGTATTATGTTGGAAGTGGAACTAATGGAGAAAGGATTATGTTGGAAGTGGAACTAATGGGAAAAATGATGACGTTGGAAGTGGAAATGATGGGGGGGGGGGGCTAATGGGGGAAAGGATGATGTTGGGAGGGGAACTAATGGGAGAAAGGATGATTTGGGGGGGGGAGGGGGGTGCTAATGGGAGAATAGATATATTTTGGAGAGTAACTAATGGGTGAAAAGGTGATGTTGGAAGTGGAACTAATGGGAGAGGTTGTTAGGGGTGGGTGACTAATGAGAGAAAGGATGTTTTTAGGAAGGAACTAATGAGAGAAAGGATTTTTGGGAGGGAAATAATGAGAGAAAGGATGTTTTGGGAGGGAGCTAATGAGAGAAAGGATGTTTTGGGAGGGAACTAATGAGAGAAAGGATGTAGTTGAGAGGGAACTAATGAGAGAAAGTATGTTTTGGGAGGGAACTAATGAGAGAAAGGATGTAGTTGAGAGGGAACTAATGAGAGAAAGTATGTTTTGGGAGGGAACTAATGAGAGAAAGGATGTAGTTGAGAGGGAACTAATGAGAGAAAGGAGGTTTTGGGGGGGGGGAACTAATGAGAGAAAGGATGTAGTTGAGAATGAGCTAAAGAAAGTGAGAGAGAAGACTAAGTTAGCTATCAAAGATTCAGTGTTCCACAGAAAGACTGGCGACGCCCCTGAGCCAACCTTCTCAAGCTACTGACAGTCTGGCCCAGTTTGTCCCCGCTTCAAAGAACAAACGCCGACCAGGCGAGTTGACGTGCTGGCTGCGCATGCGCATCACGCTTGACTAGCTGTTAGGAAGGCGTGTCCGTTCACTTGTGCAGACCAATCGATTTGTAGCCATTACACTAATCACATGATCGGCTGCCCTTGAAGATAGTGCTGTGGAGACCTGATCGATTGAGGCATATCAGGTATGGTCAGTGGTGTGGTAACGGCCAGTGAGGTTGGGGGCACGTGTAGTGGGCCCCAGCATTGAGTGGACCCCGGGAACCAACACAGGCAGGTGAAACATAATCCTCGGGGTCTTTCATACGTCACGTTCTCCTCGTGGTTCATGGAAACAGGCTGTGTCGCAGTAGCCTGGCCGACGAGGTGGCATTCACACTGCAATATCCATAGTGGGGATCTTGTTAAGAAGGCTCGTATTGCGTTACATCCAGGAGAACCATGATCCACTTCTTCATGGAACTCAGTGGCCCGGGGTGAAAAGGAGCGTGTCTCCGCCAGAAGAATATGGAGAGGCAAACACTTTACACAAAAAACAAGGAGGCAAAGTTCGGGGTAACAAGCTTCTCGTAAGGCTATGCAACATGCTGGAGAGTCGTCTTCTTTGAAAATATGAATTCTAAATGTGCAAATGGCAGTTTACTTTCAAAGTAATACTGACCTATTTCTGCTATTCTTGATTTGTGTTATAGCTTAGCTACTGCGTAACAGGCAGCTGACAGTCTAACCTTGAACGTCAGTCTAACCTTGAACGCCAGTCTAACCTTGACAGTCAGTAAAAACCCAAAAAATGAAGATCCAGATTTCACGCCAATGAAGCATATTGAGAATATAGTGTTAGACCCACATTGTTCTTGACCATCGGCCCACTAGGGGTGGTGTGCTCCACGCCGGCCGCTTTGACTTGCCCAGGTTAGTCTGGTACCAATTTTTTTAGTCTTGGTCGACCCCTTGAAAAATCTCACATCAACTAGGGACCGAACCCCGATCGCTTAGATGGGAAACCAGTGCGCTAACTCGGCTCTTTGAATGTAGCTGGTGGGAGAAGACATTTTGATGGACAGTATTCAGTTTGTGTCCATTAAAACTGGGGGGGGGGGGGGGCGCGACCTGGAGATGTCGTGCATTGATTTCGTGTTTTTCAAGTCTTCGTTACCGTTATGGTTGTGCGTTATGGTTGTGCTACAGATCTCAGATCGAGAGCAGATGTGGAGGCAGTCACCGACAGCTCTGATGGGAACATCTTCTTCTTCTTCGTACGCAGTCAGACAGTAACCATTATTTTTTCGAAAAAAGCGGCGGTCATCCTGAGACTGTCGCCACTGCCATAGAGCTTGTCTTGCAGTTCTACTGGTGATGGCCACATCTGCTCTCTCTGATCCTCGTATGTCGGGCAGTTCTGCAGCAGATGTTCAGCGGTCATTTTACCGGTACCGCACGGGCATTCGTCGGTACCACCTATCTTCAATTTGTTGAATAGGTGGTACCTCAGTCTATTGTGGCCAGTGCGAAGTCTGAAGACAACGACCTGCTCTTTTCGGTTCAACTGGTAATAGGCATCGTTTTTGGTGTAACCAGTATGTTCGGTTTCCCATTTGGTCATGTATCTGGCTTTGATAAGCCGTTTTGACTCTTCGTACGTCATACTAGTATCTGTTTGTGGTAGTCTTGCACCTTCTTTTGCCAGTCTGTCTGCCTCCTCGTTGCCTTGGATGTTGCAGTGTGATGGGACCCACTGTACCATTACCCTTTTTGGTGCGGACTGCTGGCACAGTTAGCAGAGTGCTGCTCTTAAGTCATTAAGCTCAGTGTTTTTCTGGCTTTTTAGCGCTGTGACTACGGCGAGAGCATCTGTCAGCAGGACTATATGGCTTTCATTTTCATTGTGTGTCACCATTTCTTCCACTGCCGCCCTCAATGCCTCTGCCTCCGCTCTGAAATTGCTTGTGTACTTACCAGTAGCGAATGACAGTGTTATTTGTCTGCTATTTGGTAGGTTCAGGAATGGTCCTGCCCCTCCGTTCTGTGTAGTGTTTGTTACAGAACCGTCGGTGTATGCATGGGTCCAGTCCATGCTTGGGTAGCTTTTCGATATGAAGCTTAGGGTAGTATCTCTCCTTTCTTTTTCAGTCTGGCAGTTTTTGTTTCCAATACCTGGTATATTTTCTACCACCTCTGGAAATATATCCTGCCTCCAGGTAGGTTTTCGTACAGTAGTGATGGGTTTTGGTGTTGTTAGTGCTTTTATGGGATCTTCGTGCATCTTTGCTTTGGCTATTTCTGCAAAGTTTCTCCGCTTTAGTTTCCCATTTCCCAAATAGTTTAGTCTCTGGTGCATTGGATGGTCAGTCAGTCTTTGGAGTTTCTCTGACTGCAGCTGGGCTCTGCGGTCTCTTCTATCGGTCATGGATTGCAGTTTTGTAATCTTTTCAAGTTCTACAATTGGCGTTGACTTCATGCCTCCTGTTATAACTCTCATGGCTTGGTTTTGAAGTTTGCAAACTTTATCGAAGTTCGCCTTTGCTGCTGTTGTCCATGCCGCAATGCCATACTCGAGAACTGGTCTCACTCTTCCAGTGTACAGTTTCTTTAGTATACTTTCGTCTGCTCCCCAGCTTGTGCCAGCAAGTTTCCTCATGATTGCCATTCTTTCTCTGGCTCTCATTCGGTTTCTCTCGATCTGACTTTTCCATGTCATGCGCCGATCAAATGTGACTCCCAGATAGGTTGGGTTGTCGTTTGGCTGCAGGAATTTGTCATTTAGGCTTAATTTGGTACTTTGGGGTTTTAATGAAAGCGAGAATATTGTGCATGTGGTTTTCTCCTCGTTTATTTTGACCAGCCATGAGTTCGCCCACTCTTCCAGCGATGTTAGGGCCTGCTGCATCCGATTTCTTGCTATGGTGAGATTCTTTTCAGAGGTCCACATAGCCAGATCGTCTGCAAACATTGAGCTATGGACTCTTCTTGGTATATTCTCTGTAATGTCGTTTATATATACCAGGAAGAGTGTGGGTGACAGTACTCCCCCTTGGGGTACTCCCTGCTCGAGTGTCACCTTTTTGCTCATCTGCCCTTGTACTTGGAATGGGAACATCTGAAACCCTCATGTTGTTGCTGGCGTTTGTTGGTAGCTGGTTACAGTGACTCTTATTACATCCCGAGACTTACTTGAGATTGTGGACCTGGTTGTTGTTGTTGTGTTGTTGTTTTTGAAGGAATGCTCACAATGGGTAGGTTTACTGTTTTGTGCGCACTGGAAAGGACGTTTAGTGGTGGTCTGTTGTAGATCTCCTGATATCCAGAGCATGCTGATGAAGGTGGACTGGGGTCCTCCAGACGATTGTGCTATGCTTGGCTTCATCTGCGTGTTGCTCACTACTATGGGGATCATGTCGATCCCAGGCTGCCACGAAAATAGCCAATTTCCAAGGAGGATTACGGGGAAGTCGTGGTGAGGGTCTTGGCCAGTATATTTTGTCTGACCGTGACTAAGATGCCTGATCTGTATATTTTGCCTGACCAGACGTTAGTCTTCCTTCACGTGGATCTGGCTGTAGTGCAATGCGAAATCCTTCAGCAAACTCACTATTATGGGGACAACAATGTCAATCCCCGCCTCGCTGGCCAGGCTGCTGAAGCACAGCGAGTACATTAGGTGGGGTCTTGAGCAATACATCCCCACCTAACCCTCTCGCTAGTCTTGGTTCCCGCAGTGGCTGTTTAGGACCAACTTTTTAAAACTTGTTTTCTAAGAGTTAGAAGAAGAAGAAGAAGAAGTTAAAAGAAGAAGAAGAGTTAGAAGAGGAAGAAAAAGAAGAGTTAAAAGAAGAGACAAAGAGTTAGAAGAGGAAGAAGAGTTAGAAGAGGAAGAAGAGTTAGAAGAGGAAGAAGAGTTAGAAGAGGAAGAAGAGTTACAAGAGGAAGAAGAGTTAGAAGAGGAAGAAGAGTTAGAAGAGGAAGAAGAGTTAGAAGAGGAAGAAGAGTTAGAAGAGGAAGAAGAGTTAGAAGAGGAAGAAGAGTTAGAAGAGGAAGAAGAGTTAGAAGAGAAAGAAGAGGAAGAAGAGTTAGAAGAGGAAGAAGAGGAAGAAGAGTTAGAAGAGGAAGAAGAGTTACAAGAGGAAGAAGAGTTAGAAGAGGAAGAAGAGTTAGAAGAGGAAGAAGAGTTAGAAGAGGAAGAAGAGTTAGAAGAGGAAGAAGAGTTAGAAGAGAAAGAAGAGGAAGAAGAGTTAGAAGAGGAAGAAGAGTTAGAAGAGGAAGAAGAGGAAGAAGAGTTAGAAGAAGAGGAAGAAGAGGAAGAAGAAGAAGAAGAGTTAAAAGAAGAAGAAGAAGAGTTAGAAGAGAAAGAAGAGTTAGAAGAGTTAGAAGAAGAAGAAGAGTTAGAAGAGGAAGAAGAGTTAAAAGAAGAAGAAGAAGAAGAGTTAGAAGAGGAAGAAGAGTTAGAAGAAGAAGAAGAGTTAGAAGAGGAAGAAGAGTTAGAAGAAGAAGAAGAGTTAAAAGAAGAAGAAGAAGAAGAGTTTGAAGACGAAGAAGATATTGTAGCCAAATAATTCTAAACGAATGAAGTTCGACTACCAAGGTAAGGTTGTCCAACATGGTAATGCAATTATTTCCCTTTGCTAAAGTCCCGCCCACTATTGAACACCCGCAGAACAATTTGTCAATCAGAGATCGATATCATGATTGATTGTCTATAACCGATCAGACAATCTTTAACGGAAAGAATCTGTCACTGAACCGAGAAGAACAGCTGCCAAGATTCGGGGACAGTAGCTGGTGATGGAGCTGTTTGGGACTGGCAGATTCGATCTGGGACCAGGGTGTCTGTAGTGTTGTTTTAATAGGCGGGTGAAGTCGATTCTGCCAGTCTATCTTTTAACATTGACCCACTTCGAAATTGAATAATTTAAACGAAATTACTTTCGAATTCTAGACAAATCTACCGGGTAAAAACAGCTTTCTGACTTGGGCTAGTCCTGTTCGCACATGTGGTAGGTCTTCTGTATTGTTATCTTGTAGTTTATCGTTTCTATGCGCCAAAATGGCGCCCAGGATATAAAGAATACGTAATACGTTTTCTTATTCTTTGTTTTTTTTCTTTTTCGCTCCTTCTCAAACTCCCGCTACCAAGGCGTGAAACGTAGCTGGATGTAGTCTGGAGAACGGAATGCGTAGTGTTGTAGTTTACAGCTTTTATGCGAAATTTGCACCTTTCGGTCCGACTTCAGCAGGCATTTTGGAGTACCGGGTAAGCCTCCCCTCTTCGATCCCTTCTCCTTAGCCAGTCTGCCCTGGTGCAGCCTGTTATCCAGGATCACCACGTGGAGGCGTAGAAGGGTCTTGGCAGCTCTGGTTCGCTAGCCCTGACGCTAGCAGTCAGCTCTGGGTCGCTGGCCTTGACGCTAGCAGTCAGCTCTGGGTCGCTGGCCTTGACGCTAGCAGTCAGCTCGCCCTGACGCTAGCAGTCAGCTCTGGGTCGCTGGCCCTGACGCTAGCAGTCAACTCTGGGTCACTGACTGCTATAGCTC
The DNA here is from genome assembly GCA_036924085.1 of Ariolimax columbianus. NCBI lineage: Eukaryota > Metazoa > Mollusca > Gastropoda > Stylommatophora > Arionidae > Ariolimax > Ariolimax columbianus. Next base: position 40,367,372 of record JAVGWX010000022.1, read on the forward strand.
ATGCACTTGATCCCAAGTCAACTGTCAATTTTCCAAGTATGTCGTAAAAGGCGACTAAAGAGGGATATACTTGTGACTAGCAACCTCATCATGCATGTAAAAAAAAAAAAACATTGCGATTTCACCTGCGCTCATTGATTATTTATACGTGGACCATATTCTTCCATATTTCTGGAATTTTTTGTTCCATTTTGCAGGTTATCATGAGATACATTGAGAGGTTCTCTCTAACCAAGTACATCCGCTTATTGCTGTCTCTTTTTCAGGTTTGCTTTCCCTAGCTTTTGGCTGTTCCCAACCTTTCTGTAAGGCAGGAGGTTGTTTTTGCAGTTATGGAATACTGCCCTTAAATGTCTTGCCCTTCCGGGGCATTGTGACAAGAATCAGCCACTATAAACACTCGGATACAGGCTTCCTGTAAAGGGAACAGCTACAATTTTAACATTTACTTCAGATTGGAGCGAAAATGTGAATGAACCTTTCCTCAATGTCGCAAAAGACGACTAAAGAGGGTTGTGAATGTAACTTGTAAACTCATAAATTAACTACATTTTTCTTTTCTTTTTTGGCGTTCGCCTTTTTTTTATATTCCCCATCCCCCAAGGCGGTGTGCGTTGCACTATGTTTTCATTTTGCGCCTGTCGGCCCAGTTCATCCGACTTCGGCATGTATTTTATGTAAGGGTCTGCTTCCTCCTGCATTTTCTAAGGGTTTGCTTCCCCGGGGTAACGTCCGGTGCTGTGATGGGGATCGAACCCAGCACCTTCGGTTTGTGAGCCGTGTCTTAACCACCAGCCCACGCCATCCCCAAATTGATGTAAAATCATCCACTGCAAAGGCTCAGGTACATGTTTTCAGTAAAGGGACCTACTGCAGCTGAGACACGCCCTTGACATTGGAGCACCAAGGTGAATGATTACAGGGACCTACTGCAGCTGAGACACGCCCTTGACATTGGAGCACCAAGGTGAATGATTACAGGGACCTACTGCAGCTGAGACACGCCCTTGACATTGGAGCACCAAGGTGAATGATTACAGGGACCTACTGCAGCTGAGACACGCCCTTGACATTGGAGCACCAAGGTGAATGATTGCAGGGACCGACTGCAGCTGAGACACGCCCTTGACATTGGAGCACCAAGGTGAATGATTACAGGGACCTACTGCAGCTGAGACACGCCCTTGACATTGGAGCACCAAGGTGAATGATTACAGGGTCCTACTGCAGCTGAGACACGCCCTTGACATTGAAGCACCAAGGTGAATGATTACAGGGACCTACTGCAGCTGAGACACGCCCTTGACATTGGAGCACCAAGGTGAATGATTACAGGGACATACTGCAGCTGCCAGGAAACAGGTTTTCCCAAACATTATGCGATGGTGGCCCACATAGGACACTCCCCCAGACGGTTCAAGTTGGCGCGAGATGGCGTGCCCCACAGGACACGCCCCGGTTCAAGTTGGCGCGAGATGGTGGCCCACATTGGACACGCTATTAAAACATTTTATGACCTTGTCATCTTCGCCCATCTTTGTCAAAGCTATTGTCCAACCAGATACCACTATGCACTTCTTGAAAGATGTGACCCAGAATTGTTAATGAAATATCTTACTTGATTATATTGAATGCTTATGTCCATCCATGCTACCAAGCGTTCTGTGGAGGTTACGGTCCCTCTTTTCGGCAAATGTATTGAATTGATTGTGGTAGTCCCGTGTTGCAGGATTTCTGGACTGTAATCTGCCCATCTGTCAAAGGTGTATTTCGTTGTACCTTGTAAGATATATATTCTTGTGTTATATACGCGCAACTGTAGTTCATGTAGCCCCATTATTCCTTCATAAACATGGTAGTCTTGTCTCACGCTTCTCTTGTCGCCATACAGTTCATCTCTCAGATAACTATGTTTTCCTCTCATAAACCTGACAGTCTGTCTCAACTTCTATCAGGCTTGTCCCAGACTGTGACTAGAAATGACAATACATTAACTATGCTCCTCTCGTGGATCTGACAGACACGGAGGACATATTCAACTGTTTGCTTGTCAACACCTTACGGAAACATATTTGTCTTGCCCCATTTTGAATCAGAGCACAAATGGCACTGGGACTATAGAATTTGTTAATATCGACTGTATCATCTGGGGAGGAAGACTAACGCCTGGTCAGGCACAACATACTGGTCAGACATGTTGGTCGGGGTCAGGCACAACATACTGGTCAGACATGTTAGTCAGGGTCAGGCACAACATCCTGATCAGACATGTTAGTCAGGGTCAGGCATAACATACTGGTCAGACATGTTAGTCAGGGTCAGGCACAACATACTGATCAGACATGTTAGTCAGGGTCAGGCACAACATACTGGTCAGACATGTTAGTCAGGGTCAGGCACAACATACTGGTCAGACATGTTAGTCAGGGTCAGGCACAACATACTGATCAGACATGTTAGTCAGGGTCAGGCACAACATACTGATCAGACATGTTAGTTAGGGTCAGGCACAACATACTGGTCAGACATGTTAGTCAGAGTCAGGCACAACATACTGATCAGACATGTTAGTCAGGGTCAGGCACAACATACTGGTCAGACATGTTAGTCAGGGTCAGGCATAACATACTGGTCAGACATGTTAGTCAGGGTCAGGCACAACATACTGGTCAGACATGTTAGTCAGGGTCAGGCACAACATACTGGTCAGACATGTTAGTCAGGGTCAGGCACAACATACTGATAAGACATGTTAGTCAGGGTCAGGCACAACATACTGGTCAGACATGTTAGTCAGAGTCAGGCACAACATACTGATCAGACATGTTAGTCAGGGTCAGGCACAACATACTAACCAAGACCCTCAACTCGGCTTCCTCGTAGCCCTCCCTGAAAGACGGGCTGTTTTCATACCAGGCTGGTTAACGGGGTGAGGGATCGATGTAATCCCCGTAGTAATGACTGACACGCAAATGAGGTCAAACATAGCACAACCGCCTGGAGGATCCCGTTCCCCCTTCATCAGCACGCTCAGAATGTGAGGAAAGCTACTGTAACCCGCCACTTAACGTCCTTTTCAGGGCACACAAAAGAGTAGCCTACTCATTGGGGGCATCCGCAAACAAAACCAATAACAACAATAATAACAACAACAATAACAACAACAAAAACAACAACAACAACACCAACAACAACAATAACAACAACAGCTGTATCATATGTCGATAAAAATCGACGACGCAAATTATAAAGAGAAAGACACACAGAAAAAAGATATTCTCTGAAAAAATGATTATCGAGTCAAATAAGAGAAGTCATTGACGAGATCTGAGTATACGCCCAAGCTACTGTATCAGACCAGATCTGAGTATACGCCCAGGCTACTGTATCAGACCAGATCTGAGTATACGCCCAAGCTACTGTATCAGACCAGATCTGAGTATACACCCAAGCTACTGTATCAGACCAGATCTGAGTATACGCCCAAGCTACTGTATCAGACCAGATCTGAGTATACGCCCAGGCTACTGTATCAGACCAGATCTGAGTATACGCCCAAGCTACTGTATCAGACCAGATCTGATTATACACCCAAGCTACTGTATCAGACCAGATCTGAGTATACGCCCAAGCTACTGTATCAGACCAGATCTGAGTATACGCCCAGGCTACTGTATCAGACCAGATCTGAGTATACACCCAAGCTACTGTATCAGACCAGATCTGAGTATACGCCCAAGCTACTGTATCAGACCAGATCTGAGTATACGCCCAGGCTACTGTACCAGACCAGATCTGAGTATACACCCAAGCTACTGTACCAGACCAGATCTGAGTATACATCTAAGCTACTGTACCAGACCAGATCTGAGTATACGCCCAGGCTACTGTATCTGTGAGTATCCCTGGTAATCAGTGATCAATTATTGATTGAGTTATCGATATGTTTCTCTTTGACGTGTATTGTTTAAACGTTACAAAGTCGGCGTAAATAAATAATTTATTAAATATCAAAAGGTTTTATAAATCAAGTAAGGCTTTCCTACATCCGTGATGTCAAAGCCAGAAGATCGTTCTGGAACTCAACTAACATTACTGTGGTCCAACCAGCATCATTTATTGGGATGTCGAGTTATGGCCACCTCTGTCGCCCGGTGCAGTCGCCACGCAGTGAGCAGGATATATTTCTATTTAATCTCCGAAAGAAAATAATCGATACCAAAGCGAGGTTTTGAATATATGTCCTCGGGGTTTTAAGGCTAACGTTCTAACAACTCGTCCACATGCTCCCGTCACCGTCGGATTAGTCAGTTAGATGATCATGTCACGCCACTGTCATCTGTTAGTCAATTGAGCATGTCACGCCACTGTCATATGCTAGTCAGGTGATCATGTCACGCTGCTTTCCTCTTAGTCAGTCAGGTGATAATGTCACGCCACTGTTCTCTTAGTCAGTCAGGTGATCGTGTCACGCCACTGTCCTCTGTTAGTCAGGTGATACATGTCACGCCACTGTCCTGTGTTAGTCAAGTGATCATGTCACGCCACTGCCCTCTTAATCAGTCAGGTGATCGTGTCACGCCACTGTCCTCTTAGTCAGGTGACCATGTCACGCCACTGTCCTCTTAGTCAGGTGACCATGTCACGCCACTGTCCTCTTAGTCAGGTGACCATGTCACGCCACTGTTCTCTTAGTCAGTCAGGTGACCATGTCACGCCACTGTCCTCTTAGTCAGGTGACCATGTCACGCCACTGTCCTCTTAGTCAGGTGACCATGTCACGCCACTGTTCTCTTAGTCAGTCAGGTGATCATGTCACGCCACTGTCCTCTGTTAGTCAGGAGACTGGGGATTAAGTCGTCTGATCATATCACGCGACTGCCCTATTTATACTCTGAACTCTGTCTATTCTGCCTTTCTTCTATATGGCTGGTAAGCATGACATGTCTTGTTTGTTGGTGGTGGGTTGTTGGTTGTTGGTGGGTTGTTGGTTGTTTGTTGGTGGTGGGTTGTTGGTTGTTTGTTGGTGGTGGGTTGTTGGTTGTTGGTGGGTTGTTGGTTGTTTGTTGGTGGTGGGTTGTTGGTTGTTTGTTGGTGGTGGGTTGTTGGTTGTTGGTGGGTTGTTGGTTGTTTGTTGGTGGTGGGTTGTTTGGTTGTTTGTTGGTGGTGGGTTGTTGGTTGTTGGTGGGTTGTTGGTTGTTTGTTGGTGGTGGGTTGTTGGTTGGTGGTGGGTTGTTGGTTGTTTGTTGGTGGTGGGTTGTTGGTTGGTGGTGGGTTGTTGGTTGTTTGTTGGTGGTGGGTTGTTTGGTTGTTTGTTGGTGGTGGGTTGTTGGTTGTTGGTGGGTTGTTGGTTGTTTGTTGGTGGTGGGTTGTTGGTTGGTGGTGGGTTGTTGGTTGTTTGTTGGTGGTGGGTTGTTGGTTGGTGGTGGGTTGTTGGTTGTTTGTTGGTGGTGGGTTGTTGGTTGGTGGTGGGTTGTTGGTTGTTTGTTGGTGGTGGGTTGTTGGTTGGTGGTGGGTTGTTGGTTGTTTGTTGGTGGTGGGTTGTTGGTTGGTGGTGGGTTGTTGGTTGTTTGTTGGTGGTGGGTTGTTTGGTTGTTGGTTGGTGGTGGGTTGTTGTTTGGTGGTGGGTTGTTGGTTGTTGGTTGTTGGTGGGTTGTTGTTGGTGGTGGGTTGTTGGTGGTGGGTGGTTGGTTGTCTGTTGTAGATTGGTGGTGGGTTGTTGGTGGTCTGTTGTAGGTTGGTGGTGGGTTGTTGGTGGTGGGTTGTTGGTGGTGGGTTGTTGGTTGTTTGTTGGTGGTGGGTTGTTTGGTTGTTTGTTGGTGGTGGGTTGTTGGTTTGTTGGGGTTGTTGGTTGGTGGTGGGTTGTTGTTGGTGGGTTGTTGGTTGGTGGTTGGTTGTTGGTGGTGGGTTGTTGGTGGTGGGTGGTTGGTTGTCTGTTGTAGATTGGTGGTGGGTTGTTGGTGGTCTGTTGTAGGTTGGTGGTGGGTTGTTGGTGGTGGGTTGTTGGTGGTGGGTTGTTGGTGGTGGGTTGTTGGTGGTGGGTTGTTGTTGGTGGGTTGTTGGTGGTGGGTTGTTGGCGGTGGGTTGTAGATTGGTGGTGGGTTGTTGGTGGTGGGTTGTTGGTGGTGGGTTGTTTGTTGGTGGTGGGTTGTTGGTGGTGGTGGGTTGTTGGTTCATGGTAGGTTGTTTGTTGGTGGTGGGTTGTTGATGGTGGTGGGTTGGTGGTGGGTTGTTGGTTGGTGGTGGGTTGTTGGTTGGTGGTGAGTTGTTGGTGGTGGTGGGTTATTGGTTGGTGGTGGGTTGTTGGTTGGTGACGGATTGTTGTTGGTGGTGGGTTGTTGGTTGGTGGTGGGTTGTTGGTTGGTGGTGGGTTGTTGGTGGTGGGTTGTTGGTGGTGAGTTGTTGGTTGGTGGTGGGTTGTTGGTGGTGGGTTGTTTGATTGTTTGTTGGTGGTGGGTTGTTAGTAGTGGGTTGTTGGTGGTCGGTTGTTGGTTGGTGGTGGGTTGTTGGTTTGATGTGGGTTGTTGGTGGTGGTGGGTTGTTGGTGGTGGGTTGTTGGTTCGTGGTGTGTTGTTTGTTGGTGGTGGGTTGTTGTTTGGTGGTGGGTTGTTGGTTGGTGGTGGGTTGTTGGTGGTGGGTTGTTTGTTGGTGGTGGGTTGTTGGTGGTGGTGGGTTGTTGGTTCATGGTAGGTTGTTTGTTGGTGGTGGGTTGTTGATGGTGGTGGGTTGTTGGTTGGTGGTGGGTTGTTGGTTGGTGGTGGGTTGTTGGTTGGTGGTGGGTTGTTGGTGGTGGTGGGTTATTGGTTGGTGGTGGGTTGTTGGTGGTGGTGGGTTGTTGGATATTGGTGAGTTGTTAGTGGTGGGTTTTTTGTTCATTGTGGGTTATTGGTGGTGGGCTGTTGGTAGGTGTTGTGTTGTTGTTGGTGGTGGGTTGTTGGTGGTGGTGGGTTGTTGGTTGGTGGTGGGTTTTTGGTGGTGGTTGGTTTTGGTTGGTGGTGGGTTGTTGTTGGTGGGTTGTTTGTTGGTTGTTGGTTGTTGGTGGAGGGTTATTGG